>NJFT01000442.1:0-10021 GCA_002221725.1 Scedosporium boydii | reverse complement strand
GTAAAGCGCGTGCAGGCCCAATAGAAGCCTTGCTTCTAGCCGCCCAACCCACCCAATTGTATTCGACTATGATTGGGTAAATTGGGTAAATGTCCCTCTAGGACGCCTTGAGTTACTTCTTTGGTCTCTCCGTACATTGTAGCACATTGTATCACATTCTACGGAGTAGCATACATAGTGAAAACATGACTAATACAAGTTGTCTGCCAAACAAAACATTAACAAGACTGTGCGCCCGTCTCAACTGATCCAATCTTCTTTCCATCCAACGCACAACAAGATCTTCGGTCCTCCACCTGGCTTCATTTACCCCTTCCCCTCCCTCTTCATTTCTACTAGCCATCTACATTCCAAAGTCCCTTTAAGGTCTTTTTACACTCCGTTTGTCAACATGCGCCTCGGTTGGTTCTTTGGCCCTCCTGGCCACGTTCCTACCAACGATCGGTGCCCAAAGCTCTCCCACACGACGCGACAAAAGTGCAAGGATGTGCTCATCAATAGAATCCTGACCCGACTTCACGAGGAAACTGACAAGGACAGGCATGCGGAAAAGGCGACATTTGACTTCTTGTCCTTTCCAGCTTGGGAAGGGTTGAAGATCAACTTCTAGGTGGGCTCCTTAGACCACCAGCCCTATCCGAAGCCCTCCTCTGCCTTCAAGCCACTGGAAAATTTACCTGCATTACCTTATGATGTTATCAATTTGCCTGTCCCGATATTCAAAGGGACAATGACCTTTGGAAGCTGGAGTAGCTACCTATGTTCTTACCTCCTGCTGGAAACAGCTAAGCTTGCGTCTAACCCATCCAATAAGTGGCTGCGGACAGTCAGGTATGTATATATTTGGATATGTAATTGACTAGTTAGATTTTGCTAATTGCAGGAATTGTATGATAGGATCCCTGACCCGTTTGGACAGCGGCCCCTAGAAGAGGAAGAACCCTGGGTCCAGCTCCTTGTTAAGGGATACCCTAAAGCTACCGGCCGCAACAGAACCTGGGAAGCTCCCTGTATCTTCATCGACTCGGACAAGTTAATGAGGGGTGCTCTCATTAAAGGGAGCATACTATCCAAGAATGTCGATAGCAATGGAGATCGTCCCCGTCTCTATCAGTGCGAACTGCTTGCTCTTTTTATCTGCCTCTCCCAACAAGTATACTATCTCCGCGACCAGGACACCTCAGCCACGCTATCGGTAAGTTACTTCCTTTGCTCTCTTCTTCCTGAATTTATTTACTATATTCTTTTAAACCACCTACCTACCCCAACACCCTGGGCAGGGGTGGAAGGGGCTGATTGGTAGTATAAAATCATCTTGATTAACTAATTCTGTAAATTCTGGACAGGCCTTCGTGATCTCGTGCGGGGTGGTTCTCCGTGTTGTCGAAGCCCAGTTCATATCGCCGACTGAGATACGCTTCATTCTTCATAACGAGATACCCTTCATTCTTCACGACGAGAAAGACCTGGACTCGAAACAAAAAGTACAGATACGCGAGACTGTGTCTATGGCGCTCTCTACACCTATCGGATAGTGTAGGCTGGGGCATTGGGCGGTCCCTTTCTTTCTTTCCTTTTTTTTTGTTTTGTCCTTTTTTTTGCCCCTCCCCCCCTTGTTCCCCCCCTCTTTCTCTTCGCAGGTGTGGGGAGGGTATAGCTGCAACACTTCGTCGGACTACTGTCAGAGGTTGCACAGACGGCATGGCCTGCGATGTGGGAAGTAAGACAGTGGAGTGGAATCCAGGGGCGTTGTTCTTAGCAATAACTGAACGCATGGGTAAACGAATTTACGCTGCGACTGATATACTGAATTAATGTTTGGCTCCGCTTGGTTTCATCCTCTGTGCCACATCAGGCGGATTGAGTGCCCCTATCATGGCCGTTTTCCCTTCGTATGGGAAGGTGGCATGTTTGCTAAGTTCACCCAGGAATACGCCAGCGGGATGGGAGAGGAGTCCAATGACCCAACATTCCCAGAGAAGACTAAATCTACCGCTTCCAGCTACTCAACAGGGTTATTATTGCATTGTACTACTCATGGACTAGGGGCGGCCGGTGAATTCAGGCTCACTCAATACACCATGATTTGGCAATTACCCAACGGCCTAACAAAGGGCCTTATCTCCATCCACCTCACTCTACCAGCCCCGCCGGCTACCCTGTGCAGTGCAGCCTTGCCCAATCCCTCGGATATCTCGATCCAAGGTCACCCTTTCCCCTTTCGTCATTATTTTTGAGCAGTACAATGTATTGCTATATGGAACCATGACTAAGAACAGTGATGTGCCCCTAAACAAAGCAATAACAAAACCCCAGATCGACTTTCCTTGCCCAAGAGTTTTTCAACTTCTTCTCTAACCTTTTAATCCGAAGTTCCGAAGTACAATACAGCCTTCAGTCTCTTATCCCGCCCAGCTTTGGATGAACCTCTTCTTCTCTATTTTTAACTCTCTCTACAGTCGCCAATATGCGTCTTGGTTGGTTCTTTAGCCTTCAAGACCAAATTCCCTCGGATGACCTGTGCCCGTGCCCGAAGCTTTCACAAACAACTCGCCGGAAGTGCAAGCATGAGCTCATCAATGGAATACTAGTCCAACTTTCTGATGAGACTGCTAAGGACAGGCATCTTGCCGAAAAAACCTACGACTTCCTCCCCCTTCCAGCTTGGGGGTCCAAGATCAACTTCTACGTGGCCTCTTTTGACTCCAATGGCACTTCAATGCCCTCCTCTACCTTCAAGATGCTGGAAGCCACATACCAAATGCTCCAGGTTTCACCTAACCCATCCGACAATTCGTTGCGAACAGTTCGGTACGTCCCTCCGTACTTTGATCTGCAACCAACTGCCTAGGCTTGTTAACTGTGTGGGTCGTGAGTAACAGTATGCCGGATCCTCGGGCACCACCCCGGCCCTTTGAGAAGGAGGATGTCTGGATCCGGCTCCTTGCTAAGGGGTACCCCAAGGCCACCGGTCGTGATATCGATGCATGGCGTACCCATTATATTTTCACCGATTCGAATAAGTTAATACGGGGCGCTCTCATTACCCCCTGCCTACTATCTAAAGAAGTCGATGGCAAACAGGACCATCACCACATTTATCAGTGTGAACTGCTTGCGCTCTTGGTCTGCCTCTCCCAACAGGAGAAATATCTCTCTGGCCAGGATACCCCAGCTACTCTATCGGTAAGTCCCCCCACCTTGAACCGATGCCAACTAACCAACTAATTCCGGAAACAGGCCTTTGTTATTTCATGCGGCACCTTTCTCCGTATTGTCGAAGCCCAGCTCATATCGCCGAACGAGATACGCTTCATTCTTCACAATGACACTGATATGGACTCGCTGGGCCACTTGAGGTATACAAGACCGTCGCCATGGCTCTCTCCACGCCCATAGAATAGTAGAGGCTCGGACAGTGTGAACCACACAATTCGTTTTCATCTTTCGAGCCGCTCTCAGATGATATCGTTTGATGCGGCAAAGGAAGAGTTTGATGGCAACAGCTACCCACCCCATGACAACTTGTGACGGATGCACGGAGCCTTCGTCCTGCTTTTTATCAAACCAAGTCACCTAGTAGTTGCGGCTAATAGAACAAGCCTAGTGTTCACACTCTAAGTTCCGGTCCGTCGTGCGAGAGTACTTGGTCACAGACTAGCATGATTCGCGGTGTGGAGTGGGATGTTTAAAAGGTAGGAAGCGACCAATTCTTCCTCGACGGCATTTTGAAAAAATCTAAATCTGGCATTCTTCGTTTTCTTCCCCCATTAGTTTCAGCCTGGGGAAAGAGAGAAGGTCGGTGACAAGGAGTGGAGGAGGGGACTAAGCGGAGAGAGCATCCATGAATCGACTGAAGTTGCCCATATGCTTATGCCAGATATAGATATTTTGAGAACAGATCTTGTGCATGATCTTGAGCCAACTTGGATACATTCCTCAATCAAGAACATCCACACTATCATGAGTCATAAAAATCACAACCCGACGATTAGAACCTGGCTTTCTCATTCAACACGGGGAGTGAGGATGGATGATTGCATTGTCTAACGCACTGCCACTTTCTGTTTCAAAGACGGGCCTTGAAGCCGCCCCTTCATAAACAACGAGTAATGTTATATAGTCCTCTACTTTCTGATTTTCCGCGGGTATGTATCCGAGGAAAGTCGGGTACCTATATTTCTACTCTCTTCAAGTTCACCTGATACTAGCTATATACCCTGTCAATTCCCCGTTTAATTGCTCTGACAAGGGCTTTATGCCCGAAAAAGCACAGGTTCGTCCAGCCTCAGTTAAATGTCACTAAGTATCTAGTTGAGCTATTACGAGGTTTTTTTCTTCTCATTGAGGATAGTGGGCAGCGGGAGAGGGGAGAACTAGTGTATTCATGTTGTTTACTGAGTATTCGTGAGACGTTGGCGAGCTACAAGAACCCTCCGCGTATATGAATTAGCCGCAAATTGTGTCCAAATATGATAAAGTTAACAACTATATCCAAAATCATTGATCCTTCTCCATTGTCGTTCCACAACCATGTCAGTCACAGCCCTTACTCGAGAAGAGGCAGATCTCCGCGAGCCTGGGCTTCCTGGACGAGCTGGTTGTAAATTGCAAGCTTCTCCTCATACTCCCGGACAAGATCCTCGTCCCTCTTGGACGCACCGCTGCCACCGAAGGCACGCACGGCGGCGTAGTAGACATCCGCAAGGGCTCGGCAAATTCCCTGAAGCGCAGAGGATACAATGGAGCATTGGTAGTAGAGACTTGGGAACAGTAATAGCGTTAGTAATTATACCAATTGGGCAGCCTCCCACCGAGAAAATGGCTTCCATCGGGCCCTCTAGGAGCTGTGTAAAAGTATTTTGATATGGGATTCGAGAAATGAAAAACTATATACGCACTCGGACTTGAAGTTGTTATCAATCCTCAGCCTGTTGTCACTGGTGAAGCGGCTCTGGATCTTGTAGTTCCTGTAGCCAAAGTCGTGGCGATAGCAGGCAGGGACGAAGGGGAATCCGAAAGGGTTATCGGGCGACGAGGAGCAGCCATCAGAGCTCCAGTCCAGGTTAGAAGGGTTGCGGGCATTCCTGCGGGAGATGAACGAAGGGAGGGAGAAGCTGAAGAGGAGCTGGTCGGTGATGGTGTTGGCGCTTTGTCGCTTGGGGAGAGCAACGCCGGCGTCGCTGTCCGCGGGGAGAGCGAGAGCAGCGGCCTGGGCAATGCAGAAGAGGAGAGGGCTGAGCTTCATTGTGGATGAGGTGGCTTATAAGCAAGGCTATGTAGCTCGTCGAATATTATGGACTATCAACTCGGGTTTGTCGCGATGCTCTGTATCTCCTTGGATGCAAATCGGGGATTCCAGAGCCTACTTATAGACCATAAGAATACCGCCTACACAGAGTCTTACTCCCGCAAGTGAGCCAAAGGCAGGATGTACATCGAGCCGCCAGCATCAACGACCGAGTTGCCAGCAACCAAGGAAGCCTCACAGACCTACCTAAAAGAGAACTCAGGTCCGCAGCCATGTGTCCATTCCCCCTCCCGATCATGAGCTAAATTCCATGACGATTCAACTACAAAAGGCAACACGTTTGTAAATCATTGGGCTTGATGCTATGCCGAGTACTCTGTCGTCTGAGGATGACATGGTTTATCCTTCCATCTGGACAGAGGCCTCATACTGCCCTTGTAATGCACAGAAGACAACTAGAACAATGGGTTGCATCGAGAGTTTCGATCTTTCCAAGTCAAGATGTTTTCTCCTCCGATCGTAGCATCGACCAAAAGCACCCTAGGTTTATTCAATGGCCCATGGCCAGGCCGTCCGTCTAATGCGCGAATTCCCCGCTTGTGGCTTACAATGCCGAGCTGTCAAGCCTGGACCACATGCTGCAATCTCTCGAATTCTATAGGGTGGACACCGCGATAGTCTGCGAGCCTTTACCAACTTGGATACCGAGCCAACGAACGTTGCCCTGGCTATTTTGCGCGCCTAGAAATAGTTGACATGCAGGTGTCCTGCCATTCGGTCAAGCTTTTTTTTCTCAATTCTTCACATGAAGGTGGGGGACATGGATGCTGGCAGCCACCTGCCCTGGCTAGATCCATCCAGGTAGTGATTGCGACTTTGTGAGGAGCGGAAAGCGGGAGAGGCGGCCCCACCCGTTCTCCAGACTCGGCAGGTCCCTGAAGAATGCGCCCCCACGCCGCAGCCATCTCACTCACTCGTCGATTGTTGTGCCTGACACTTTCTAAGTTTATCGTCCAGAGTTATGGGAGACCCCTCTTGTGTCCTCACGCACTCCTTCCGGATAGCATGTCAAAAATCGGGAGGGTTTAACACTCATGGGAAATTACTTAGGATAGGTGAATTCATCTCTGCCTGGACCGTATGGATCTCTGGTGCATGCCGCAGTAGATCGGTATAGCGGATTGGGGTTTCCACCTGGAAGCTGTCCAAAGAGCCGGAGGATGGGAAATGGATGGGAAATATGACCCCAGGACACGCTTAATTACGGGGACAACGAGGACTGGTACAGAGTAGATACGTCTCGTTGGTGGGAACAAGGGGTGTCTGAGGGGTCTGTCAGCTGGGTTAGCACCCAGTGAGAGACTAGACTCAAGTCTGTTATTAAATATTTCATCCACTGACCAGTAGTGAGAGGGAATCGACTGCCATCTCCAAGAGATCAGAGGTCACTTCAAGTTAGGAAATTTCGAATGATTAATATTATTGCGTTATGCCTGGCCTGCAATGGACCAGCCTTCTTGGGTCTCTAAAATGAAGATGCGTGAAACATCACAATTGCCAACCACCCTCCTTCATCGTCGCTGTTTTTTGGCGCATTCTTCGCAGGGAACTCCCTGCGCGTAGCTGTTTCTTAGAACTTTAACGCCATGGCACTCGTGGTTGGGGTCGTTGCGAGCGAAGTGGCAATGGATCTTCAGACGTACGATCGAGTGATTTCAAGTGAAGAGGAATTCTTCCCAATCGCACATCTATAGTTATATTAGTACTTAATCTTCTAGCTTGTGGTGTGGGATCTCAGTACATGCCTTGATATGGCGGTGTAGTGCGCTTGGGGTGGATTTTCTTCGGTAGTAATAGTCTAATTCCGGGGGTGGAATGACCACATACACCGAAGGTCTGCTCTGAGGTGTTAGTTGGTGGTATGTAGCTTGGTGAAATTGTGTGGTTGTGTAAATCAACGTACTAACCGAGGGCTTTTATTGGAATTTGTTGATAATTCGCTTACTGGGCGGGGTTTGACGTTTAGTTAGGTGTTAAAAGGAATTTTGGAAGTCCAGTATTGCGATCCTGGTGGGAACTAAACCTTTGCTTCTTGATGGTGAGACGTACTTGGAGTTTTGTGTTTTCGAATGAGGCTTGAAAACGTTTTGTATATCTGTGTGTTTCTGTTGAGAAGGGGATGATGTTTGGGAGAGTTTACTCGAGCGTAAGGGTATTTGTATCGCTTGCTATCGTTGGATGTGAGAAGGAATAGTTGAATACATAGGTGTAAAGTAGATGGGATATGAATCTTGTGATGAATAAGGCGGGACAAGATAAGGAACACCCCTATTCTAATCCCAATAGCTATTGGGAGATGAAGAAAATCGCTACTTATAATAACGCCAGTGGTTGAATTGCGCTTAAAGAATAAGAGGTTGATATGGGGATCATATTCTAGGAGGCCTGGCTTATATGGAAAGAGTTAATGACTTGTAAGTGATGAGTAAGGACTGCTGATAGACTTGCTTTATTGAAC
Source organism: Scedosporium boydii (assembly GCA_002221725.1). Classification (NCBI taxonomy): domain Eukaryota; kingdom Fungi; phylum Ascomycota; class Sordariomycetes; order Microascales; family Microascaceae; genus Scedosporium; species Scedosporium boydii. The sequence goes on along the minus strand of NJFT01000442.1, from coordinate 2,252 downwards.
GGCTTGTGGCTTCCTTGTGAGGGCCCGAGTACATTCCGATTGACATCTTGAATCTCTATACTAACCGTCCCTTGCAAAGGTTTTCAATATTCCCATGGTGACTGTCGTATGCAGCCAGACTACCAAAATTTAAGCCGTTGTAAATGTGCCCTTCTCTGGTGGGCTTTGGCGGTCTTAAAGCAGACATACAAGCCCGTTGCTGCAGCCCAAATCTTGCGGTTCAGGCCTTGACACCATCGCCGCTGTCAACCGGGAACTAGATTTGATGACCCGACTCACAGAAGAACATCCGTTAAAGAAGCGTGAACTGATCAATGAACAGGATTCGCGTTGGCATCTCCGCCAGTCACATAACAGAACGGAGTGTTGTGTTCTAAATAAATGGTGCTTTCAGGCCGTCACCGTTTGATTCTCCACTTATCAAACGGCTGCTCAAAGTGAGTCAACCACAGCGTCTCTCCATGTGAATATACGACTGGGCGTTCAAGAGCCGCGAGCAAGCGGTTCCTTATTCCTTTTATCGGAACAGCGGCACGCGAACAGTAAGGAGGGATACGAGGGCGACGCGCAACAGCCCATTCGCGACTTTGGACGTGGAAACCCATGAAAAGCTGTTCTATTTATGTATGGGACCTAATCCTGCGGCGTCTAGAATCCTGTACTTATTGCCTAACAAAATAAATCAAAAAGAAACCACGGAAAACACAGGGGTTAAAAGATCAATCTGCCTTTAGCTCGTTAATACGATGATTGGTTGAACGATATTATAATCCATGTTCCATCACCGCGGAGAATATCAATCCCCTCTTCGACAATTACTATTCTCCTAATCTCAGTCAATTCGTCGAGGCTCTATGTTCCAGCAACCACTTCTGTGCATAGGCCACGGCATCAGTGATTTCAAAGAGACGCGTCTCGGCAGATCCGGCCTTGCCCCTGAGTACCGTATTTGCTTGTTCAAAGTCGGCCCCAAGTTCGGTAAACGAGTCATCCGGGATATCAGTATCCTGAACCGTTTTCCACTCGCGGCCCTTCTCGGTCATGACAGCAAAGGAGTTAGATTCCATCGGCATCGGAATACGATACTGCGCTAGATGAAATGATGTACAACGAGCGAATCCAACTCCTAATAGGAGGACCTTTGCTTTAAGCTCCTCTAACCGCGCCAGAGGACTCTGCTCGCCCAGACGGCACTCCCACGCATGATCATCCGTGATGTATTTCGCATTTGGTCCAACTGCCGCGAACGAGGTCTGAGGGTGCGCGCTTCGAAGCGCCCCCGGCCAAGTCCGCACCGTCTCGGCAATAACACCCATAGCTCGCGTACGACTAGTTCGAGGGTCGTACGCCGGCAGGTCATTCCTGATCACAGGCCACCAATCCTCCGCGATAGGCGGTCTGCTCCATTCTGATGGTTCCGAATTTCCAGCCGTGAAGGCCGGCACGACGAGGGTGCCGGCGTCGCCCAGGACGTCTAAAAGTGCGAGCACGACTGCTTCGGCGCCGCCGCAAACCCAACCGTGAGCTTTAAGGGATGAATGCACGAGGATGGTATCACCGGCGCTGACGCCAAGCTCTTGGAGGTCGTTGGCGAGGGCGGATTTGGTGTAAAACGGACCAGACAACGGCGTGCGTGTTGTTATAGATTCGCGAGAGAAGCTCATGTCGACGGATATATTGGAGCGACTAGAAATGATGACTGGTAGTGAAGGAAGAGTCGTTGAACTTCGGTCATGAGCACGCGACCTAACTTATAGCTAGGACGCGAGGGCGCGATAATGGAAATCACAAGTCCCGCAGGAAACCGAGGACCAATGCTTGCTCCATTCGGCGGGTGACGTGGCTCACCGATTCGGACAAATTGATTCGGCTGCCCGATGCAGAATTGTGGATTGGATGAGGCAGCTCGATGGGTTCGTTTTATCCTGAGACACTCTGTCGGCCCACAAACACGCGCACTTAAACTGTTAAGCATACGCGCTTGCCTTTTTTCAACGCTTCACTCATGGAACAAGTGTTGCCCGTCCTGTCCAGTGGTTTGCGGGTGATCCGTTCAACAGCAAAGCTAGCGATTGCGTCGTAGCTTTACAAATTCACTTAGCGCTGTCGAAATACAACGTAGCAGGGGCGCATGGTTTAGTGGTATAATTCCTCTTTAGCATAGAGGCGGTCCCCGGTTCGATTCCGGGTGCGTCCAGCTTTTCTTTTTGCCTTTACGCCATCCTGTCTTTCCCTTCTTCTTCTTCTTCTTT
>NJFT01000441.1:0-10107 GCA_002221725.1 Scedosporium boydii | reverse complement strand
CAAGCAGTATTCACAATGATATAGTAGAGGTGCGTATACAAGTGTAGGTCGTAGTTGTACTTGTATTGACTACTGGAGAGTCTTGAAAGATAAACTAGATACATGGCGGAACCCGTAGTTTATATAGCCGTCTTCTCTTCCAAGCTCTCCAAGGCGATCACTTCGATCATCTAGTGATCACTTCCGATCACTAGATGATCGAAGTGATCGCGGCAGCGATCGCTGCCGATCATCGATCTCTTCCTACGATCACTTCCCTGGGCGTCGGGCACCTGTGGCCGGCCGCCCACGCCTTTCGTTCTGCCGCGCGTCACCGCTTCTGGGCCTGCATAAAGGTCGGCTCGTGACACAGCGGAAGAACTTTATTCTTTGCCCAGGGGGGCCAGAGCATAGTTGTCACGGCTCGGCCGCAACATGGACCGCCGAAAGGGCGGTGAGGAACGGCAGAACAGACGGAGGGGCACGTGACTACAGGAAGCACGATCGGACGGGCGAAGACCGACCGATCGATTATACGCACTTCTATATCATTGGTACTGCTTGACTACCTCGTTTACACACAAAAGGCCCCTACGACCCTGACACCAGCTGTATCCGCTTGATATCCCGTTGATCAACCAGCCCCCAGTGTTAGGACCGTAACAATAGTTATTTCTTTTCTTTTTTTCCTTCTCATCGTATAACAGATCGGGAAGTGTTCTTCCATATCAGGGCAAAGGCTGACTAATCCGCCTTTCAGTGAAACAGGCGAAGCCGTTAGACCAAAAGGTAATCCAAGTTGACTGAGCACTCAGTCAACCCACTTTGCCACTTATGAAGGAAACTAGCGTAGGCCACTGCCCAAGCCCACACACGGCGCAGCTTGTGACACATCGGGGAGAGGGACAAGTTCTTCTTCCTCAAGTTCTTCATTATTATTATTACTAGTTCTTTCTTCAGTTTAATTGACTTCTTTTACTTAGTTCTAACTGATTGTTATCATTGGTGATGTCCTGCTGCTTGTTCCGGCTTGACATATGTCACAGGGTGCTCCTTTGGGCACTGACATGATTCTTCAACCTCTCCCTATTAGGAGGTCGTCTTCTTCTATGATCTGGCTCTATTCCCATTGATCAACAGTTCCGACAACTGTCCATTCCTGCCAGGGGTTCTGCAGCAGCTTCTTGCAGGAAATACTATAAACCATTGACAGAACTATTCCTTTTCTTTTGCAGTGTGCAGGCAGGCTGCACTGCTCCGTTTCAGTATCTTTATTACATCCTAGCTTAACTATCTAGACATAGCATAGCCTGGTTGAATTTCTCTAGCTGAACGCGCTAGTGCCGCACCTAAGGGTGAAGAACAGTACAAACATCAGGATGAACATGCTCACAGTCTAGCGGCATGATTCAATCATGAGCTAATGTGTAGAGTTGGCTCCACCAGTCGTTAAGCTTGTTTATGTACTCCTCGCCGAGGTCGGCGGCGGACGCAAACTGGTTAAAGTTGACAACGTAATCATCATCGCCATCGGTATCCTCGTTCCAGGCATTGTGGGGCGGCTCTGTCAAGGGCTCGGTGGGTTGCCAGGCCGGACACTCGGGGTTGCTATTCGAGTCGAAGAAGTTGTGCGGTGGCGGCAGCGAAATAGTGCCGTTATTGCTATAGAGGTCAATGGCGCGGAGGTCAAAGGCAAGTGGGGGCAGGTTCTTCTCCTTGGCCCTGAGCATGTCCGAACGCACTTTAGGGTCGTACACGCTGTCGGGAGCAGCAGGCGCCAGGGGCAAGTGCGGGTAAACATTATTGAGCTCGCTCTGTATATAGCGGACCGTCGCGTATAGGGCGAGGGAGTCGGCATTGCGAATGGTCCATTCGCCTGAGTCGTAAGGGTAGCGCGCCAAGGCCTTGACGTACTAAGAGCCGTAGGCCTTAAACTCCCCTGTATTACCACCGCCGTAGTATGCTATCATCTTAAGGTCTCCGACCAAGTGGTTAGGGCCGTACTTTCTGGCGTTAGTAGCCCAGTCGATATGCATAAGTTCATGGGCCGACACGTGGGCCTTGTTCCCGAGGTAGCTGCCAACGTCATACGTCCATTCGGGCCCAAAGTTCGTGCTCTTACCGTTGTCGATAGCATCCTTGAGGTTCGGCGTGATGAAGTATAGCGGGCAAAAGTTGATGCGTGCGAGCTTTGAACTGGCGTCGCGGACGGTCGTGTAGGCGTACGGGCCGCGGTTATTGACGTCCCGGTCACAGGGGTTCTTGCACTTTCTCCGTGGATCGTCGCAGCGGACGTGAAGCCGCCAGTCGAAGGGAGTCCATATATATCCAGGCTGAATGGTGGCCCATTTCTTGTATAGATCTAGTAATGTACTTGTAAGTAACCTTTTCTTTCTTTTTTCTCTTTTTTGTGTTTTGGTGGTCTTGCACGAACTCTTTATCCTATCCTGGACAGGTTTGATGAGGGCTGGCGGCCCCAAGTACTCAACCGCAGCGGCTTCATTCCAGTTCAGGTTGTTGACTTCCTGGAGGATACGGTTCATAAGCTTCCAAGACTGGCGCCAGCCCTTATAAATTTCCTTTTTTTCATATGTACTACAGCCATTCCAGTTGACCAGACGAGTGGCGGCGGCTTCGATATCTCCGTCAAAAACTTCACCATCCTCCTCCAGGGCGGCGACGAAGTGTGCGATGGAGTCGGGAACGTTTATATCGACCGAGACAGGCTCCTGGTCCGTTGTGATGTCAGTTATCACTGTAATCATGACATCCTCCTCGGCAGGAGTAGACAAGACTCCGAAGTCTGGTACGGCGAGCGGTTCCTTGCCATCGTCGCCAGTCGAGTCTCCGCCCGGGCAGGTGTTGAAGTAGGTCCAGGCCTTGTTTGAATGAGGCCGAACGTCGATCAGGTCCGCTCGGCCGAGTCCGCCTACGTTGGCGAAGTGGAGGTTCTCCCCTCGTTGAGGGCCCGTATACCGCACCCCTTGGTTATGCCACGAAGTAGTCTCCTTCTGTAAACTGTTGTACGACCCGTCCTCTTGCCTTATATATCAGGCCCGAATCCCTCCATTCTACGACAGCATATCAGCCTAAAATCTCGCTCCCTCCTGCAAGATAATAGTAGAGTTCTCGGGGATCAAAGTGTCTAATTCCTAAAGTTAGAAACGCCCTTTCGCCAGCGAAAATCATTAGCGGCATCACTCGGCTTCGGCTAACTAGCCAAGGCCTTAGATTTGCGGCTAGCTGTTTGTTAGATTCGGCCCTGGGGAGTCTAAGAGTGCCTCACGCAATCACTCCTCTCAGTACGTGCCAGCTAGGTATATTCCCCGTACCTCTACTAGGGTATATAGTAGCCCAATAGCTTATGCAAACCATCATTATAGACATAGGCATCGTCAGCCTATTATCGACAAATCCTACCAACTGATCCTGCTACCTCTGATCATGATACGTCGTCTTTGGCCATTCTCTCGTGAGGGCCAGGACCCGTCATCTGACTCTGAATCCTCTCCCGAATATGATAGCGACCAGGGCGTCCTAGACTTAGAAAAGCAGACGCAGCGTGTCAGCTTCGGCGCCTACAGCACTACTGTATATGGCCACCCGTCGACGGGTGGTGTGCTTGTGCTACCATATTGCAACGGCGTTGACCTCTCGTTCCTGGGCCTCGCGCGACTTGAGCCAGCATCACGCTCTAACGACGCCGCCGCTGAGGACCGCCACTGCGCGCGTATGCAGCAGCTTGGCGCCTGGCACTTTACAAGTGTCGAGGCATACGAGAGCGCGTCGGCTGGCTTTGGAGAGAACCTACATCGGAGGAAGCTAGTAGTAGCGGCGTGGCCGCAGAGTGGGCCTGGAGTGTGGGTGCTGGCGATGTCTACATATGAAGCGAACGTGAGGGGGGTAGGCGTTGTATGGAATGCTATGAGTATGGATGAGCGGTGCGAGGTAGTGGAGAAGCTAGGTGGTATATTTTATAGTGACCCGAAGGACTGTCCGGATTTAGACCTCTCGATCGATATATAACTATCTATATCGTGCTTAATCGCTGGCGGACTTCATCCCGGACCTGTCGACGTGACATATGTTCAAACGCCCGTCGATATACAACTCGATTGTGAGGAATGGGAATGAGGGTGGTGTAAGGGCACATATCCGGTATCATGCCATCTGCTTCTTCCTTGAGATGGAATCTGCAGCCTCATCGAAGAAACCGTACACCTGCGCGGCGGAGTCCATTACACAGCCCAGAAGGACATTTTTGTCTATAGGCACTGTCGAACAGCGCGATGGTTTAGTCGTTATAGGCCATACTATCAGGACACTGGTTTACTTATATTAAGAATAGCCCTTCTGTCTGTCCTCATTTTTATAATTATTGCGGTCTAGTACAAAAGTCGGGTTTTAATCCTGGCTAGTTGTAGCATGTTGGAAATAGGAGGTGGAAAAGGAGTGTGATAGTCTTAGCGAGGTGTCGAGGTAGAGGATATATTGTCTTGCGGTTCAGTCAAGTTGGGATCTTGGAAATCTGGATTTTTCTGCTGGCGCCTTGGCCTTGGTAGATAAAACAGGTTCACGTCAAGGCCTTCCCGATAGGATTGCCCCTGGTGATCCTTAGCCATGGCTGATCTCTCAATAAGGATAGGAGGCTTTCGAGAGCGAAGGGGAATGAAGTCGCCTATCTTGGTCTATGGTTTGCTCTCATCGACCCTGAGTCCCAGAAGGCAGAGCGGCACAACTGCTAATATTAGTCAGCGTACACCGCAATCCCAAGTTTAACAGTACTGAAACGGAGTAGTGCAGCCTGCCCGCACACCGCAAGAAAAGAGAAGAGTTTGGTCAATGGTTTGTAGTATTTCCTGCAAGAAGCTGCTGCAGAACCCCTGGCAGGAATGGACAGTTGTTGGAACTGTTGATCAATGGGAATAGAGCCAGATTAGAAGGAATAAGACCTCCAAATAGGGGGAAGTCAAGAAGAACCATATCAGTGCTCAAAGGAACACCCTGTGACATGTGTCAAGCTGGAATAGACAGCAGGATGTCACCAATAACGAAGGCTAGTTGTAATTGAGTAAAAAGGAGTCAGTTGAACTGTAAAAAGAACTAATAATGAAGAACCTCAAGAAGAAGAACTTGTCCCCCCTCTCCGATGAGAAGGAGGAAAAGAAAGGAAATAACAATGCTCTGGCCCCCTGGGCAAGGAAGAAAGTTCTTCCGCTGCCGCTCTTCCATTCCACATAAGAACTGTGCCCTTCTCACACCAGTCACCTTATTCCCCATCTCAGTACCTGGAAAAGAAGCAGCAAAGCAGGAACCAGACCAACACTTCAGCGACATGGCATCAAATTCTGAACAGAACCGGACTCTTTAGCGGACTCGAAATATAGCTCTTAGTAAGTATGTTAATCCTGAGTTAAGAAGTATTGCAACATTCGGACAGCTAACCCGCATAGCCTTAGAAGCCGCCTTGGCTCACACCCCTCGTTTCACGTGGAGAGTCAAGTCTACGAAATCCCGTCGGGAGTGGGCTCACTTGGACCCACAGCATTTCACCAAGGAGGAACTCGGATCGTACCTTGCGTAATTACCTCCCTGACAGGCTCTTTGCTCTGGGGATTAAATTACGCTTATTAGCTACTAAAACAAAAACATAAGGATATACAGATCTTTCCGGTCGACACCTGGAAGATACCAGAGGATAGAATCTACCCAACTCGATTCCTGGCTACGTGCCTTGAAGTCACACTGCCGGATATCCCCTGGCATGATGATCCCTACTACGAGTACCTCATGTTTGGTGGTGTGCCTGGCGATGCCGTCTTGGGATCCGTTAATCTCCAGTCGGTGGCAGGGAAGGAGATCAATACTCTTTTGCCTGGGTTCAACCAACTTGATTGATGCGAACGCCTCTACTAGAGTCTTGACCGGTTTCTCATGGGATGGACTAATGTCTTTGGGAAACCCGTCGATGTGCCAGTGTTACTGATGATGTCATCTGGGCGGCTGATTTTGCTGCACGCAAATTCCTCCAAAATTCTGACATGGATGTCCACTTTCAGATTGCTATGATGTTTCTCTCGCTTTGAAAGAGGGACTGGAATGAGGAAGCTTGGGTTAAAATATAGAGTGTGTTTAAAGGCGTGTGGCTACAGTCTAGCACTTTCTCGTTTCCGGACTTTACTACCTTTGTAAATTAAGTGTTTGCATACTGTTATTCCATTTATAAAAATCTAGGAGCTCGGAGATCGATATCAAAATGTTGGATGTAGAAGAGTAGGTCAGAGGCATGGAGCACAGGCATATAGAATGCGTTATCGCCAACGTATGTACCAGGCTCTATCAAGTTTTGTAATTAGAGAAAATTCCCTGGGAGAGATTTTTCGATGTAGTAGAGTAGTCCTCTCTATTGAAATCTCCGTAGTAAGGAATATTCTAAGCCCTCGAACAATCGCCATCGGAGAAATTTCTCGGGTAGGGAACTTTTCTAGGCCCTAGAACAGTCCCAAAACAAGGCCCTCTCGGCGGTTCCTCCCACCTCCTAATTTGGCATAAATTCGGTCGTTCAGTCATCATCATGGAACAGAATCAAGTCGGTAGTGTTGAGAAGCAGCTGTACCAATCGTGGCGTGCTTTATAGGTGCCTCTCTCGCGGCCAACGGTGCTACGCGTTCTTTCACGCCTTCAAAACACAACCTTCGCAGCGCACACGTCTCAATTATATGCAGCCTGCTACCTGTTGTAGCCGGCGTCCAGCGGTGCTCGATACATCCATCTGCTCCCAATACAGCCTACGACAGCGGCGGCGGCAACATGGTGCACGGCCAGAGGACACTTGTCATTCCCCCAGAGGTACGCACGCTAGTAAACTGATGCTTTTGTTTTCTCCTTAGCTCCTAACCTAGTATTTCGGGGACTCAGCTCCTAAATGCAGCGCCCGACTTATCATCAAGCATCCTCCGTCTTCCAGTCGAGTTACTCCTGTAAATATTTTCTGATGCCGAAGCGTTAGACCAACTTTGCCTAGCTCTTAGTTGCAAACGCCGCCTCCAAGCCTCCTGCGGAGCATCTCTAATGATACCCTCTGAGTCTAAACATCAACTCTCGACCCCGACAACTCCCTACACCGCAATGCTTTCGCTGTGAAGTCGTCTGAGAAATTAGACTCTTAGGAAACAGGCCACTCCATGGCAGGGGATTGCTGACTCCCACCTTGGTGTAAGGATTGGTCATGTCACAGAGTGAAGGGGAACAGTGGAACTAGTGAGGGCCAAGTATAGGTCTAGTATAGAAGGGTCACTAAACACTAATTCCTCCCCTCTTCCTCTTCCTCAGAAATCTCTTGTAAGGATATACTATATATAGCTCGAGGAAAGACCAGTGTCACTAAGAAGTGTGTGCTTAACTAAAACTTAATTGATGATGAAAACTTCAACTTGCCCTAAGACCCTAAATCGTGGGGCTGACATTTCAATTAGCGCTGATGTCGGGTCGGATTTGAGCACCGACTTCGTTGGCTGAGCTGCACTATTACGAAGCACAGCGCGTTTCCCCGTGCTGGGTCGCGTGGGCTCCAAGCAATGGTGCATTGTGGGCTCGGGAGTGTGCGAAAGTGGGGGATTGCCACAGCAAATGCTTCTGTTGGAGAAGAAATCGACTGGAGCCTCCCGCAAAGTTTGAAAACATCAAATTTGATTCGATTGATTGATGGAGGGGACCCACGCTGATCCCAGATTCTCAGAGACCAGCCCAGGCCGAAATAGGCAGCTCGAATCTGTCGACTGAGCTACCAATTTTTTCCCCTCCAGCTTAAACTCTCCCCATCACTTGTACCCCTCTTCAGACTAAAGCACCAGTGCAAACCTCGTCCGAGCTAAAAGCGCATCTCGGAGGGCCGCATTCAACACCAACGATGTCTTCAACACCAATGGACCTCGATGCCCCCGGTTCATCGACCCCCAATGGCATCAATCTCAACAGGGTCATTGGCGGCCCATCGAACACCACGTCCCAATTGAGCGACGTCATAAGTACCTTCCGACCCACTAAGGTATGGTGCGCACCTCGAAGCCTCGGGCATAGCTTACAGCTACACCCTCGCGAACAACTGTGGCACTCGACCAAGCGAATGATGAAAGCTAATGGATCTGTCTTGCGATGTAGCTGTTCCGCCGAGAAGATGTCAAGGACGGGCAACCAAGACCGCGTGTCCTCTCGCTGGACTTCGACGACCCCGGCGAGCTTCTTATGACGTCCGAGAGCGACGAGACGATCCAGATCTACAACGTCAAGGATGGGCTGCACAACAAGACGTTATTAAGCAAAAAGTACGGAGTAAAGCTGGCCAGGTTTACGCATACAAGCTCCAGCATCATCTACGCTAGTACCAAACAAAATGGTGATCCAGCCTCGTCTCGCCCTCCCCCAAGCCCTGTGCCGTTGGCCCAATTGCTAAAGCTAACACTGTTTCCTGTGCGCCAGATGCTATAAGATACCTTGCAACTCACGACAACTCCTTCATCCGATATTTCGAGGGCCACGAGGGCCGAGTGACCTGCCTCACCATGCACCCAGGACATGATAACTTCATCTCGTGCAGCCTCGACAACACCGTTCGCCTATGGAACATATCCACCAAGCAATGGGTCGGTCAGCTCTTCCTCAACACTCCCTACCTAGCCGCCTACGACCCTTCAGGAAACATCTTCGCCGTGGCCTCCCCCAGCAGCGGCACCGTCCTCCTCTACGACTGCAAGAACTTTGACAAGGCACCCTTCTCCGTGTTCGATGTCGTCGAGCAGTGTAGAGACTACGATCGGCAATGGCTCCTCAAGGGCTGGACCAAACTCGAGTTCTCCAACGACGGCAAGTCTCTCTTGCTCGGCACAAAGGGGCCCGGCCACTTCCTCCTCGACGCCTTCGACGGCACTCTGAAGGCCTTCCTGCGCAAACCCGAAGGCGGCACTACTAGACTGGCCCCCGGTGAGACTACGACGGCGAACGGTTCGTCTGGCGGCAGTCCCGCTGGCGGCGCATCGATGGAGAGCAGCGGTGACTGCTGCTTCACGCCCGACGGCCGGTTCGTGCTCAGCGGCTCGAGAAAGGACGTGTTGGGTTGGGATATTAAGCATGCGGGTGAGAACAAGGTGCTCGATCCGACCTTTGTACTCGAGGAGAAGAGGGAGGCGGCGGTCATTGAGTTTAATCCTAGGTATAACCATTTTGCGACAGCGGATGAGGACGTGATTTTCTGGGTCCCGGATCTAGGCTATTGAGGGACGTTTTAATGGCGAAAATATTGCCCCCTGTTCTAAGGGAGAAAAATACCGGCTGGCGTTTGATATTTGTACGATATTTTGATAGAAGGTCACGATGAGCCTGGCGTTGGGAGAAAATACCATTGGAGAGCGAGTCTCTACATCAACCAAGAACCAAAGAATTCCCGAGATTGTTCCATGTCCTCTTACACGAATTAAAAGTATCAAATCGAATGATTCCCTTCCTATCCAAGCCTCGCAAATTTGATAGAAGACCGCTGTCGTTCATGTTATCGACCTTTCCTTCCGCCGACCAACTCCGTCATAGCTCTTGGCTGCCAAAGTTGTCCACCCATTGCGGCAGGTCCTTTCTAGGCGTGAGGGCATCAGATCGAAGGAACAAGGCACCGTGAGAAATCGGATGTTACAGATGAAGAATCTAAGTTTTTGGGAAGGAATCTATTAGAGATCATCTCAAGAAACCGTGGACACACGAGAACCCTTTGAGAGGCAAGATCGGTCCCCCACCACGTGACGAAATTTACACTGGGGGAATTTGAAAATCGACCCCACAGCTCTGGGCAGGCACACCCAAATTCGACACCAACATTGGGAGCTTCCCTCCACCCCGCCAACCACGCGACAATCGGACTCACTCAGCCCGAACTTTAAGCCTCGAGTTCTCTCAACACCCTCCTCCCAACTTCCGAGGAGCCAAGGCTCAATCGACGAGATCCCCACCTCCGAAGACCTCCCAGCGATCAAACAGACACAATGGCGAAAACAAAATACTACAAAACCTCCCAAGAATGGTTCGACCAATCCATCCTCCTCATCGAAGCCCGTCCCTCTACCGTACGTATAACCCCCCCCC
>NJFT01000440.1:0-10317 GCA_002221725.1 Scedosporium boydii | reverse complement strand
CAAAAAAAAAAATAAAATGCTGATGTTGAGGTACTTGGCACAGGGACCAGCAGCAGGGGAGCTTGGACCAAAGAGGGGAAGATCTGGCGATCAGAAGAAACAACGCCTTGAAATACGAGGTACCTCTTGTGCGAGCCGACGCGAGATCGATTTATGCTTTTATAGGAGGGATGATAACAGTAGAAAAGAAAATAAAAGAAAATGAGGAATTAGAAGTTATAGTAAGTCAATCGAACTAGGTCGAGCTGTTTTATATTTTCAACGTTGAAGCGGAATTGACGAACCGCGCATGGCTTGTCTGGCTTGTTGCAATTTAGTGAGGGTGTCCATTGTACAAGTAGAGCTGCCTCAACTGTTAAGTAACATCCGTCGTTACACGCGGTTTCGACGCGACTCGACTGTGTAGGATGAAGTATTTCAAGGCTCTAGAGCACACCTTGATGCCATCATTTCCAGCAGCATTTACTACAATGCTATAGAACGTATATGGAAGATACTACTATGTACCTTAAGAGTTATTACTTTCGCCATCCCCTGCGCCTCTCGGTATTATAGCTGCTTTACTTATTTTCCGCCAGGGAAGGAGGCAGCCAGGCAGTGGTTACCTAATGGCTTCTGGCTGGGATAATTGTTGGCTTAAGATTTGGAAAGAGCAACGGACTTGGGTCGTTTACTAATAATCTACTGAGGTAAGGCGTTCCAATTGTCATTCAATGTTGTTACCTTCCACTTCTCATGGCGCCTAAGAATGTCTCATGACCTCATCACTTTGGCTCTAACGGCTGTTGGACACACCTCTCGGCCTGTTCCCATCAATTACTCTCCACTACTGCGTTATTAATCCCTCTTACATTAGCAGTGTGTTTCGGTTTTAATGCCCACTGACAGCGGAAACACGGCAACCCAAGAGAGCGAAGAGTCCTACCGTCTAGCTTGGATCGAAAGCTGGGTTGCGGACGTAAACTCTGAGGCGTTCGGATCGTCTACGACAATGCCACCGAGAAAACGGCAAAGAACCTCGAAGGGGACCTTCGCGGGACCTAGCACGACGGAGTCGGCCATGCCTCCATCGGGAGCGTGCAGTGAATCAAGTACGACGGCAACGAACCCAGCTTTTTACGAATTCATGCCAGTACACCCCAGCGAAGCCATCCACGGACCCCAAGCTCTCGATCCGTTGAAGGAAAGTTTGCACTTCGTTAAAGAACACGCATCAACGTTCTTGACTTCTCTGGAAGAGATCATAAGCTATGTAAATCAGACTCGAGCATCCATCCCCGAGTATGCAAGAGACAAGACCATTCTCATCCCGGAGCATCATTTTCAAAGCGAAGACGAAGAGCGGCCATTGACAGATCCGAAGTACGAGCTTCAAGAGATTCAAAACATTGTTTGCAACGCAAAGCACTGTCGAGTGAATGGCGTAAACGAATCCACCTGGAACGCCAGAGTCCACGCGAAGATATTCGACCTAGCGATACGCAACTCGAACAATGTCGGCGTATATAGTCTCGGCTCTGTGCTTGTTCCCGACGCTTGGCGACCAAAAATTCCACGAATTCCCAGCGGCAGCGGAGTCGATGCGGCGCAACAGGGAGGCTCCGAACAGTCCCGAAGCTCGATCGCGGGGTTAGGCCCGCATGTTATAGATTTCCTTCTGTATCTCGAAGACTCTAAACGGACCAAAAGGATCGTAAAGTTGCTACAGAAGGAGTGTCTGCAGTATGAGACTGTCAACCATTTTCACGAGAATGCGCTGGCCTTGTTCCCGACTGGAGTTTTTGTTAAGACCAAAGGGCCCAAGGGGACAAAGCAGAAGTCAGAAATGCAGATGAGGAGCTGGATCAGTAGTTGGCACATACGCATGTCGTCTTTCCTCACTAGACGACCTGAGAATTGCGAGTGGCCGGTTTTGCCGACAATCCATGTATCTGAGGATACTTGGGAGCTAGAAATTGCCAAGTACGTGTCGGATACTAGCGACGTTCGCGTGGCTCCGCGGTTTCTTATCGGGGACACATTCACTCCGCGAGGGATGTATCAGTTACTAGCGGTTCTGCGCGTTTTGGTGGCATGGATGGAGACGGGGTTTGCCAACTGGTTCGACGGGGTTCTTGACGACGCCGGTGTCTGAACAGCGGCGGCTGTTGTGATTCTCCGGCAGTGTACGAAAGGAATCATGAATGGTATGGTTGGAGAGACCAGGAAACGAAGTTACTATGCCGGTGAAGCAGAAGTAAGAACCACAGTAAAATAGCTGTTATAAGCTACGGATCAAGAGGAAGAATCACTGTTGGTTGAGTTTAAATGAGGGATGTTCGTGAAGCCCCATCGTCTTCGATGACGACAAGGACCACTGATGGCTTGAAACATAGACAACCAACATCTCCGCGTCCACCCTTCGCCCGCAACTGAAACACTTCAAATACGGGCGGCAATCGACACTAATAGCTATACGAAATTCAGCGGCTTTCCTAATAAACGCATTGAAATGCTTTCCTGTGCCATCCAGATATACCCGCCCACTCGACTTCGCTATATCCGCCTTCCAGGCCAGTGTAATGACCGGCGTACTAGAAACCTCCCTCCAGCGACAAAGTCTTGTATTCCAAGCGCGTTATTGCCAATTCGATGGTCCAAGGCAGCTGAGATTTAAGGGAGCCGCTCCAATTGTACCCAAGTTTGCCAGATCCGATTGTGTTGCAATAGCTGTCGTAGATTTGCCATTCGAAGAATGTCCTTGTACCCGTGGTGGTCAATTGCTTCTCGCTCATGATCCAAAGATTGCAGTAGCCTAGGCCGGTAGGGGAGCACCAATCTGCGCGCTTATCAAGGAGTGCTGGGCCAGTCTCCGCCAGAGGCTGGACGTCGACATCGACGGCGGTAGAAGTCGACTCCAAGGGAACTGCACTACTAATCCTAAAGGATAGTGCCGCTAGAAGTGCAATGACGACGTGTTTGCCAACCCACATTTTGTCACGGAGTCTGGGCGCTGGATTTTAGCAAAATCAGGGCCGATGTGCGTCGGTGACAAGGAGGGTGATCGTACATGTCTGATGTTATTTCGGTATAGGAGCGTCAAGAGGCAGAGGCTACTGGCTGAGCTGCTGTCTGCAGATCGGAATCCATCATGCCGTCTAAAAGGAAGGGATCCATGGGTTTTATATTCAAAAGGCAGAGATGATTGAAGTGACTATGCCCTGGGGCGACATGTTATCAGACTCTCTCTAACCGACGCTATTGCGACCGGAGGTGGGAAGGTCGTTTATCAGGCCAGGAGCGCGGGGCCATCGCCATCAGCGAGGCCTCGTCGCCGAGTGCACTACGATACAACCGAGAAACCCATGCGGGCGCGACAAGAGTCCTCTGCCAAGAGGCGCCATGGGTAGCACCAGGTATGGAACAAATGGGGCGGTCCGCGAGCAACCGCACTTTCCATCAAATCCTCGTCGACTGCTTTGGAATCATGGCATGACATACGCCTCACACATGATTTCCATCGGAGCGAGAAGGGCGATGTCGTCCTCGCCGCTTAGACAGGCTAAGGCATAGAGCTTCAGTCGAGACCGCACCTGAAGTTTCCGAACAATGACTACAGGACTCTTCGCCACGGCGAAGTCGGTCATGCCATTGGCGACAGAGGCTGCGTAGGCAGGATTGTAGGAAGGATCTTATCCATGCAAGTCCCACTCGCCGTATCCCAAAAGGCCCTTGCACCAGCAGCTCGGCGGTCGGTCAAAGCGCTCGCTTCTAATATTATAAACTCTTGTTCAACCCCCACACGATCAGTGCAACCCCGTTTGTGCAACGTCATCTTGGTATTTAGACCAGAAACTCCAACATCTGGTATCTCTCCACGTAGTCGCTAAGCCGAAGGATTCAGGCTGCTTGTGGAGATCAAAGCTAGAGGTTGCGTTGGAGCCCCGTTGTCCAGCCATGTGATATCCCCCTGCCCGCTTCTTGATGACGATGCTGAGCCTGCAGGTAGCATTCATCCGGACTCACTTCCTTTAGAGAAGATATTTAATAGTCCTTGCAGCTAACTAGGCTTGTTCGTGCTGCAGTGCCCTATGAGCCACTTACGACGGTATCATGTAAAAGGTCCCTCCAACTTCTATTAATCTTCCTCCATTGCATAGTGTGTCTACCGATTAGCTTCTTGCGATAACGATAGTGTTGGGAGATGAGTTATCACAATGCACTTAATCTATCTCCCGCAAGTCTTGCTTATCGAATCCAGACTTTACTTACAAGCATATAAGGGCATAAGGGCTGCGACTATAAAAGAAGGAAGACTTAGACAGGGAGACAGTTCTGAGTGTGTTAGAAGGCGAACATCCTCAGCCATGACCAATCAGTCATTCCTTTAGTTTTAAGAGCCGTTTCGTGAAAATCATTCGTTTATCTTTCTTTTTAAACTTTACTTTTATATATTTCTGGCTTCTCTGTTATGAATCTGTGCGATGCAGATTCCCGTTGATCGTCGAATCTCCGACATCCTGCGTCCTGAATTTGAGTCGATCTGTGGCTAACTTCGCGATGACAAGGCCGTTGGGAAGAAGGGAAGGAAAAAAAAAAAAAAATAAAAAAAAAATTCTCCCTCTTAAACCTATTTTCCTCTACTTAAGAGCATTGCTAGTAACAGTTATATCTTCACAGCCCGTTCATATAGGTCCGAGACACGGAAGGACACGAGTCCCTTGCGTAGCTGAGATATCGCGGCTGTGAATTTGGGCGCTGGTAGTGCTCTCCATAGAGTATGCGGGAGGCGACAGTAGGACGAGGTTATAGAACAAAGCCACGGTTATTAGCTCAAACAGCTATTAGATCTACCCATTCCATCATACATAGCAAGAGTGTATGATAGTACGTTAAAGTTAATCATTGCCACCACAACCATGAGTGAACCCACCAGCATCAAGCTGCGCCTTGTTGTTATTGAAGCACCGCTGCCTCACCCAAATTGGTGTATTAAAGTCAGCCTGCCACTCATTCCCATTCTTATCCGGCTGATCAAAATACTTAAACTTCCACATCGACAGCCCACCACCAACGCAGTCCCTGGCCTCGGCCATCAATGTCTTCTGTCCGAAGTCATGGTCCGCCCATCCGTATCCGTGCATGACATAGCTGCTCCAGTAACCGTGGTACCACCCCTTACAATTCCCGCCTGCCTCCTTGGGCACGGGCCAGTGCCGGTTGCTCTTCCTGGGGCTGACCTCGTAGGTATAATCACCGTGCACGTACTCTCCGCCAAACTTCCAGTTCATGGGGTTATTCGGATCGTTCCCATCACAGTTGTTGATGACGGCCCACATCTTGTCACGGCACTCCCCCTTGTCGTAGTCTGTGCTCGTGCCTGCGACCGAGATGCGGAACCGCGTCTCGTCGGGCGTGCCCTTGTGGTACGTCCATTCATAACTCCACCCGGATTGCCCCGCCGGTCGCTCGACGCGGTCGCAGAAATCCTTGTAGTCCTCGTTGAGCCTCTCCGCCGATGCGTACGCTTTCGACCCGTCCTTTTTCCAGCACGTGAATCTGTCCTGCACCTCGCACGACGGCGGCTGGAGGTTCAGAACGGCGGCTCGCGTGTCGACGAGCGTCTGCAGGGAAAACGACGCGATGGTGTAGTGCCCCCGCTCGTTGGGGTGGAAATTCTTGCCGACCCAGTCGGGAAGCCCGATGGACGGCGGCTGGATCTCGTCGTCCGTGTCTCCGGGACAACCGGGCGGCGTCGGGTTGCGGCGGTCGAGCTTGTGCTTGACCTCGGCTCCCGGGTTGACTGAATTGAAGAGAATCGAGTTGTACAGTTCTGTCTCGAGGTTGCGGCGGGTGACTTCGGCGATGGCTGCTCGTCTCTTCTCAACCAGGGGCCCGTATTCTTCCCACCTGCGTTTGAGGTCCATGTCGCTGTCGCTGACCTTTGTATCGGGCTTGAAGAACTGCAGATCCGGTTGCTCCGGGTCCGGGTAATCGCCCGTTCCATCTGGATCGCACATTTGGCCCTGAACGCCATCGTAGACCCAAGGGTCCCAGTTGGAGAAGCCAATCTTCCACTTGTACTGGGGATTGCTGGCCGTTTCCTCGACAACTGTCCGGATGATGCCGTTGATTTTGACCACAAGGTCATTGAAGACCTTGCGACGCGCAATGGTGAGGCCGGAATTGCCTGGCCACAACGTGGCATACGCCCAAGCCTGGTTAGCACAGTCCTCTGTCTCGGTGTTGAAGAACTGCGCGTAGCCGTTGTAGATGACGATACCGCCATCGTTCATCTTCTCGTCCAGCGCTTCTATCAGTTGCTTTATGTTGCCTTGTCTCCAGCAATCTTGCCCACCAGTGGAGACCGCATCAGTTTAGCACTAGTTGAACAGTCTCCTTGATACATTCAAAAGTCGCATTAAACATCGGAAGTTGAAATTATAAGAATCCAGCAAATCCAGCACCCGCACGCCACCTGTGCTCCAACATCATCACAAACACCCAGAACCACCAGAAGGTCCCGAATTACTAGCTGTATAAACCTTCTGAAACCTCAGCATACTATTGAGCAGATCTAGAGTGGTTTTTGGAACGTTTGAGTACATAGCATTCAGGGCCGCGATATCGAGGGTGCTCGGCGCCTTGTTGATGGGAACCCTACTACCATCCGGCTTCAAGAGGATCGGCGCCCGGTGATCATTCTCTGGGGTAACAGGCCCCGTGCCCGTCTCAATACCCCCAGCACCCGAAGGGTAGATCATCATGGACTCCCAATCAACATCGTTCGCGCCATGCCCGTTCGAGTGTGCCGTGCCAACCCAGGGTATGGGCAGGTAGTCAGCCGCGGTGAACCCCTTGTTGGCCACCGTCGAGAAGCTACGGCACAGATCTTCGCGGGCTACAGTCCGGTAACCTCCCCCGCCGGTCTGAGTCACGAGCCCCGTCACGACGCGCGCGTAATCCTTCAAGTGGCGCAGTTCCAACCGCCAGGATTGCCGGGCCCAAACACTTGACCGCCGTCTGCGCCAGCAACTCCCGCCCAATACTTTGGATTTTGGTGCTCGTGGTACAATCCCCAGGCATGGCCGAGCTCGTGCGCAAAGTTGGGCACCACGTCGAGCATACCCATTTGGATGCTATCCGTCAAACGCATCATGGGCCCCTTTCCCGACTCAAATACGACGTTCTCCTGTGGAAATCCGACATAGGTCGCCATATTGCCGTCTTCGCCGGTATAAGCCACCTCAAGGACATTGCTTCGATCGCTTGTGCACACGCTGTCGCTGACCTCCTCGATCCGAAAGCTGCTGTCGAGCCCATTGGAGAGCCAGATCTTGTGCGCATCTTTGAGATACTTCTTGAGCCGCCGCTTTGCTGCCTGTGTAGCAGCATCGGACTTGAAGCAGTAGCGAATAACGCGGTTCTCCCACGACTGGCGGTCCGTCACTTGCTCATCCTTGTTGACATAGTAGTATCGCCTGCCCAGCGTTGACGGCATGGACGCGAGGGTATTATTTCTTGGGGCGAGAGTAGGCTGCCAGATGGAACTGCCGGCAAAGACATGTCCGCCGAAAAGTAGGCAAATGAGCGACAAAACGAGCGTAAGTGGCGCCATTCTTCGTGCTTGAGCTTAATCAACGCTCTTAATGTTGATGTTGAGACTATTATGCGGTTGGACTCAGGAACATGTGTCTAAATTGCTCTGCCAGATCCCCTCAATAGGTCTTGGGAAAGTAGCTACCAGTGTCTCTGCCTCCAGCATTGCGGCGGCTCATCTTGTGACACTCTGCTGGACGACGTGCATTCTCCTCTATGGGATAGTGCGCGACATTCTACTTTCTAGAAATGCAGTCGTGCAGAATAGCGTTTTGACACACCTAAAACAGGATCAGCGTAATAGTGAGCGAGATCCTGTAGCGTCTTGCTGTCTGCTGCTCCAGATAATGCCCCTGTTCTTCCAGCCCGAGGTGGGACAGTTCCGCCTCCACCTGGTAACGCTCCCGCTCAGCGTGGCATTCTTGTATCTCCGAGATAGTGAGACTGGAAACGAGGTTGTTGGGGAACTGTGGCCGGTGGTTGATGGCCTGAACCAACCAGCCTGTGAGGGCATCCGAAAATTCTTGATGAATTTGTCGCCTGGGAGTATTTAGAGACCTTGCTGCACTAGAATCCATGGGGAATAGCGGAACACAGCTAGTTTTTCCAAGCTTTCTCCTCAATGCAATTCACGCATACGATAGTAGACATTTTGAATATCCCTCATCGGCGTCACCACTGAGGACAAAGTAAAGACCAAGATTGATTCCATCTGCGGCTTAATGGAGATCTAAATCGTACCCTGCAAACTACCAACATCTAATTCTCAGAAGTATTCCTTCAGCTTTCCACATACAAACGATATATTTTATAACTTTGAGATCCTCACAGACTTGCAGTTCAGATCCTGGAGCGATATGTATTGCCTCTAGTAATAAAACAAGCTTCCATTGTAGAGTAAGCCTCTAGTCTGAATCAGCCCCCTGTCACCGGGTTTACTGATAATTATTAACGTCAATGGACAAATTACCTTGTTTAGCGCCGTACAGGCGGGAATAACGGTGATCGAGAACTGCAATTAGGGCCAGCTAGGAGATGAGACACCTATCAGATAGAATTTATAAGTAAAAAAGTATAACTTACAGCTCTCCAGTCCAGGTATGCATACTCACATCAAGATCATCCCAATAAGGGCTACAACAATACTGAGAGCGTAGGCTGGCCCCTGGCACCTTCTCAATATACCTATAAAGCTAAGGATAACAGCAAACTAAAACACAGTCTCTAAGCAGTCAAGGATTTTATAGGCCTTAAGACTACCCCATTTATGAAACTGCTCTATGTAGCTAGTAATAAGCTGGTAGGTGAGTATGATGATGGATTTGATACCCTAATAGTAGAGAGGTCTCCTCTTATTAGATACTTGGTAGTTGGACTAATGGCTCAATGCGGACGGGATAAGACTACATACCATAACAATTGCTAGAGTATCAGATCTCGTAGTAGGGCCCTAGATCTTACTGATCTATATACTAGTGAGGACAATTGCAAGGAAGACTAGGATTAAGTAGATGATCTAGAGAGGCGTCTTATGGTGGCTGCCGATCCAGCGGTTGTTGGAGAGCTTTGAGAACATGATGCAGAAATTGCGGATGACGGCGCTAATAGTGGTTTCCCTCGTTTGATTGACACTTAAGCCTGTTTTCTCTTCGAGACTACAGACAACGAGTGTGACGGAACAGAACAGACAGGGCTGTAAAATGGATTCTTATACGATTCAAGTTACAGTAAATCGTAATTATTACGCGTCATCAAGATGATTCTTTTGTGCTTCAGCCTCCGTCAGTCCGTCTCACTGCATTTACTTGGCTAGCCGAACTTGGACTTCACGATGCCCCTAAAAATCCCCAAATACGCGTATTGGACGAAAAAAACAACCATGTTTGAACCATGCACCCGCTTCGGCCTCGCCCGGGGACCCACAAAAGGAAGCGGAGTTCCGCGTATTCGACCCTTTCCGAAACCACTGCCAAACAGCGCGGTATCGGTGATGCGAACACGGAAGCTCAATCCGGGATCATAATTGGGCCTGTTTGACAGTGGCATTTTCGGGCGCTTACGACAGCTTTCGCGTCCTCATCCTCTCTTCACTCGGGACTGGTATATGTTATGTGTGAACTATTCCAAGTTTGCAATTCCTATCATCACGCACGAGTGAAAGCCATCGCGGACCCTCTCGTAGGTTGTGCTTCCCAGGAGTCATTGTCCTAATCTGACCCAATGGACTATTCAAATCCTAACTCGTGCCATAATCGCGATGGCATTATCATTTCGCGCCCGGAAGATGACGCCGACTTATACGAAGTCGTGGAGCCTCGCCAATCTCTGTTTTTGTCTCGAGCACGAAGAAACACTGCTAAAACGATGTCGCCATGCTCAAATCGCAGGAGGAGACATTTCTTGTCGGGGTAGATACCATACGAATGATCCATGCCGTTCCCGATGGGTGTCTTTTCTACGAATTCATTGCTACCGAATGCAAGAAACTTCGGAAAGGCGAAGAGAATGCCAAAACGACATCATTTCCGAGTCACATTCAAGGGGCTAGTGCTGAGGAGAACCAAAGACAAGCCGCTTCTGAATTGGCATTAGGATGGAGGGCAATGCCGCCAAGATCATTGCCCTTTGGATAAGTTCTTCGGAACTCTAAGGGGAAAAAAAATAAATAAATAAAAAATAAAACTAAAGCTTTTCACAACTACGTTTTCGAGGTTTTTTTTTTTTTTTTTTTCTTTTTTT
>NJFT01000439.1:0-10516 GCA_002221725.1 Scedosporium boydii | reverse complement strand
AATTAATATTGGGCATATAAACAACAGGTAAACCAGAGATTAACAAGGTATATTGATATATACTTCTAGTTCCTTTCGTACAAAAGTTGTTCCTTATTATATTCTAATTCCCCCTAGAGGATGGAAACCATACTGTCTCACGACGTATTTAACCCAGCTCATGTAACTTTTTAATCGACGAACAGTCGTACCCTACATAGTTCCTGCATCCATGAGGATAAGTTAAGCCGACATCGAGGTGCCAAACCGCGCACTCATTTTGTACACTCTTGCGCAAATTAGCCTGTTCTATTTGTTATCGTTTTAATTTCCATTTTTTTCAAAATGGTTCAGACTATGTCTTCATTTTTATTACTATTATAATTTTTTTTTATTTATTTACCACTTATTCAACCTTTTACTGCAAAAGCCCCAATACGACGTTTTGAGTTAGTTATTGAATAAGATACATTTGGTTTATAATGTCCTCTATAAAGAACAGAGGATAATCTATTAAAAGAAGATTCTATATTTTTTAAACCACCTTTTCATTTTAATTTGTAAACAGCTCTATCCGCTCTATAACGTCTAGTTAGTCTACCTTTTATTTCTAATCTTATACCTCCCATATTTTTATATTTAATTGAATTAAATATTGATCCTCTAATTATTTTTTCCAATTTTTTATTGTTAATAGCCATTAAAGTATAATATGGATTTGATAATCCAATAGAAGTTGATTTTAAAGTATGTGATTTTAAATATTTGTTATGTATATTATACATATTTTTTAAAAATATAAAGAAATCTTCATTATTATTTAAATTAGATAATAAATGACTATCTTTATATTTATTATGCACTAAATTTGAATCTTTGTGTTTACTTAAATCCGCTCTTTCTATTATTGTATTAACCTGAGGAAATTTAGCTCTATTAATTATACTATTAATTCCTCTCATTACAAAGAATTTTCTTTTTTTTAATTTTAAAGCTAATGCTTTTGTAAAAATATCAGTATTGTACACTAAAGATTTTAAATTTACTATATTATATTCTATTTTTTTATTTAATATTTTTGTTAATAAACTATTTAATTTATATAAATAGTAGATTTCTTCAAATTTAAACTTATCCATTTTATAAATATAGATATGTTTTCTAATAAGACTAATTTTTCTTATAAATTTTAATTTATTAAATATATTTTTTTTTATATATTTATCAAAAGATAAATTACAATAACTAATGATTTTATTTAATAAGTAAAATTTTAGGTTAAATATTCTACTTTTTTCAAGTATAAATTTATTTTTTAATAAACTTTTTATTAATTTGTTTTTTAAAGTTTTTATTCTATTTTCTATAAAATATTTTTGTATACTTAAAATACTAGATTTTAAATTTTCAAAATATTTTTTACTTTTTATATATCTTTTATATAAAGTTTTTTTTTGAGTATTTATAATATATAAAGTTACTATTGCTTTATTATTAGTATGTTTAATTTCTACATCACTTACATAAATTCTTCTTAATAAAGAATGTCTTCTTTTAAGAGACATATGTTTTAAATGAATAAATTTATTTTTAAAATGTAAATTAAAATAAGATCTAATAATTTTATTTAAATTTAAATCATTCAAAGGTACATTTTTAATATTATTTTTGTTATAAAAATAAGCTGTATTTTTTCACTCTTTTGAAACTGGCGCTTCATATTTTTCTCTGTAATCACTTAATTTTAAATTAAAAGGTATTAATTTATATTTGTTATTAATATTATTACTAAAGATTTTTAATTTATTATTCATACAAATAATTTTGATTAATTTTTGTTTTTTTTTATTTTGTGTAATAAAAATGTTGGGTGTTATAAAGGATTATTGTTAGCATAACTCACCTTATAGTCGTTGAACGTTTTTATCTTTCTTTTAGTTTGCTAAGATAAATTTCGCTTCAAATTTACTTAAATAAGTAATTCTTGAATTTAACCCAATTTATTATTAATAATTTTAAAATTATTAAAGGACAAACATCCCTAGCGTAGCTTTTCCTATAATCCAAGATCTTTCCTTATTGCATCTTGTGATCCTACGCCCTGCTTACGCAACTGTAAGATTTGTTGTTAATCAAACAGTAAGGCACGATTTAGCCGTTGAGCCTATTAAGTAATAATCAACATTATTATAAAATATAATAACTAAGAAAATATTAGAAACATTCGTAATATTTTCATTACATCTAATTTCGTGTTAGATAAAATCGTACCTAAAATTCTATATAAACTATATTAAATGAATATCTGATCGTGCAGATTAAACAAATAATTTTATAAGATAAAATACAGTAAACTGTATAATATAACAAACAATATTGAAATGAATACAAAATATATTCATACATTGTTAATATTAGACACTCCCATTTACTCTTTATGGGGTCTGTGCCCCGCATAAACTGTCTCCTAGCAATAAGTTCCTCACCTAAGGCCGCTTTTTCAAGCTGAACTAGGTTGATTCACTAATATTCGTAAATAAATATTCCTAAATCAATTCATAAATACGGAAGAAATATAAAGGATTTTCATTTTTATTTATTAATGTACCTTATAATCTAAACATATTTGTTTCCGTACCCTATAATTAGTAACAGTAAAGCTGCATAGGGTCTTCTCGTCCAACTAGAGGTAAACTGTATCTTCACAGTTATTCCAAGTTCACTGAGTCAATCATAGAGACAGCTGTTGTATCGTTAAATCATTCATGCAAGACCGCATTTAACGGCCAAGGCATTTCGCTACCTTAGGACCCTCACGTTAAGGCCGCCATTAACCGGGGGTTCCGTCAACACCAAACTTTCTTAATAAATTCAGTTATATCTGTTAACCAGCCGGGATTGGGCAGACATCACACTCAATACTTAGATTTTTAATCTTTGAGCAAAGTGCTGTGTTTTAATTAAACAGTCGTACAACACTATTTCATGCTTCTTCCTTTTTACTTGATATTAATCAAGACTAATGAGACCTCCTTATTCCGAAGTTACGTAGTCAATTTGCCGAGTTCCTTTATGATTGTTAGCTCATTTTACGCCTTCGTATACTCTACTAGCTTACTTTTTTCAGTTTCTAGGTACGGTTATTTTATTACATAAATTATGTAATATATTACTACTTTTCCTGCACATTTAGCACTTAAAATGTTGTTGTTCAGTAATAAAGATTTTCTCATCATTAAAATCTTTAGATTTTTAATTTAGAGGCCGTTACTTAAAAATCCATAAGCTTAAGGCGGAGAATCCAATTTAATCATATTATGATTATTTCTTCTTATTCGTTACTAATGTCACCATTCTCACTTGAGTTATCATTTTATATCTTTCTTTAAAAAAGAAAAATCTAATATTAACTCAACGTTCTGCTACCCCGTATTATAACAACAATAATTATTATTATTATTAAATATGGACAAGATTTCGGTATATTGTTTAGATCCGTTAAATTTTCGATGCTTCTAAAAATTAACAAGCGCTCTGTTACGAATTCATAAAATTATGGCTGCTTCTAAGCCCATCTTCTTGTCGACTCAAATAGAAACCTTCTTATTTTCACTTAACTAATAATTTTGGAACCTTAAATCTTGTTCTGGGCTGTTTCCCTTTTGACATACAACCTTAGCACTCTATGTCTGATAATTCAATATTCATCTTTGCCATTCCGAGTCTACATACTCACCGATAAAATCTTCACGATCCCCCGATATATACAAATCAAAATGTATTTTAATAATTTAAATTTTTACATCTTGTCTGAGATTAAGTTCTGTACCTGCTAAGATGTTATTTGAATTGCCTACTATTATAGGTTTCGCAGAAAACCAGCTATCCTGGTCAGTTTTGTCTTTCACTAAACTTACCATAATTCTTCGGATATCTATGCAACGATATGCCGTTCGGACTGTTTACATCCTGATCATGGTAAGATCACCAGGCTTCGGGTCTAACTTTAGACACTTATCATTTTTTTGATAATTGGTTTAACTACGCTTAAACTTGCATCTAAAGTTAACTTGGTGACCCATTATGCAAAAGGTACGTTCTTGCTCAAATTGCTCGAACTGCTTATAAAACTACTATTTCAAATTATTATTTCCCTCACGGTACTTATGTTCTCTATCGCTTATGTATAATATTTAGCCTTTGAGGAAGGTTCCCCATAAAATTCAAACTGATTTTGATCAATTTTACTTTTTTATTAAATTTTAGGCTTTTCTACTTTCGTTCACACTAATTGTAGAATCTCTTTTGATTTCTTTTCCTGAAGTTACTAAGATATTTCAATTCACTTCGTTTACTATAGAATTTCTCTTAGAGTTAATATTTATTTTAATAAATTAAATCTCTGTTATACATAGCATGAATATCCATAATAGTCTCTTTGTATACTTATATGTATTATATACACATATTATATATCTATTACATTACATTTCTATTTAATATAGAATTTCGGATTATTAGGATTCGAACCTAACTATTCCTCGACCCAAACGAGGCGCCTAACCAACCTGGCTCTAATCCGACCTATTTCGCCCCTAAGATGAATCGAACATCTATCATGATATTAACAGTATCAAGCTCTACCGTTGAGCTATAGAAGCATTTATATCAGAGAATATCCGATTCGAACGGATGTGATATTTTATTATATCAAATAAGACTCAAGCTTATCGCCTTAAACCGCTCGGCCAATTCTCTTGTAATTCTTTCAAGAGTCGAACTTGAATTTCATTCTTATCAAAAATGCACTTTACCCTTAAGTTAAAGAATTAATTTAATGTTGAGAAATAGGCGATTTGAACGCCTAACCTTTCGTGTGTAAAACGACTGCTCTACCATTGAGCTAATCTCTCCTTTTGGTTTTTTTAAGTGTTATTATTATTGCACCAACCATAGCTAATAATAATATAAATCCTGTTATAATTAATCATATATTATAACTAGTATATATAATTGTTCCTATATTAGATATATTATTCACATCGATTAAATTACCATTTCAATCATTACTACTTGCAAAATATATATCGTTATTATTTATAAATAAATCTTTTTGTAAAAGATTTCCAGCAGATTTATGAAAAGACATATTATGTATTACAGTATTTATGTTTGTAAAAAAATTGTTTAATACTGCGATACTGTAAGGTAATATTTGGAATATTGCATAACTTAAAAAAATTAATGTAATTAAAGCTAAGGGTATACTATTCGTATTATTATTTTGTAGTTCACTTGTTCTTATATTAATCAGCATTAATATAAATAAAAATAATATTGAGACCGCCCCTATATAAATAATTAAATAAGCTAACCCTATAAAACTTAAACCTAATAACATTAAATATGAAGAAACACCCCCAAACAGTCCTATTAAATATAGTATAGAAATTATGGGATTTTTAGTTACAATAATAGAAATACCACATATAATAGTAAATATAGATATAATATCTAATACTTCTACATTGTATTTATTAGTCAAAATTTCATTTATAATAAATAAATTACTCATTTTATATTTTTTAAATTTTTACCTAAAAAGGTTACAGTTAAATTACTTATAAAGTATTGAGAAGATTTAAATTGATGTTACACCATAAAATCCGGAAGAAGAGTGAATCGAACACTCAAGTGCTTATACACAGTATTTAGTAGATACCTTACCTTACCAATGGCTATTCTTCCTTCGAATTAGATCGGATTCGAACCGACATCTTCTTCCGTGACAGGGAAGCACTCTACCAATTAAGCTACTAAATCTTTGTTTAAATTTTAAATGTTAAACCTAAATAATAATATTATTAAACTCCTTCTTTTATAAAATAATGGAACTAGGTTTATTCATACGCAATTAGTTGGACTCGAACCAACAATCTTCGTGTGGAAGACGACAGGTTTACCATTAACCTATAATTGCTTTATTTAATAAAAAAAATTCATTAAAAAGAAATAGGATTTGCAGGATTCGAACCTACATCTTAATGATTAAAAGTCATTTGCATTACCATTATACTAAAATCCCTTTTAGTATTTAATATAACTTATACTAACTTCCTCAATAATATATTGCAATATATAATATTAATCATACTACATCAACAAAATGTCAGTATAAAATACCAGCTTCATACCCTAGATGGTGATGATCTGTTAAATGATATGCATAAATTCTTCATAGACCTACTGCTAAGAATATTGTTCCTATTATAACGTGTAGTCCGTGGAAACCAGTACCAAAGTAGAAACATGTACCAAATATACCGTCACTTATAGTGAAAGAAGATACATTGTATTCTACAGCTTGGAAGAATGTAAATATAAGAGCTAAAACTACTGAAGCTGCTGTACCATATAAACTTCCTGCTCTATCTCCTTTAATTAATGCATGATGTCCATATGTAATAGTTGCACCACTTGATAATAAAATTATTGTATTAAGTAATGGTAATTCAAATGGATTTATAGGATCTATTCCCATAGGTGGTCATTGAGCTCCTAATTCAACAGTTGGATGTAATGCACTGTGGAAGAATGCTCAGAAAATAGCTAAAAAGAATAAAGCTTCAGAAAGTATAAATAATAGAACACCTATATTTAACCCTTTTTGAACTGCAAATGTATGATCTCCTAAGAATGTACCTTCTGTTACTATGTCTCTAAATCATAATGACATAGAAGAAATAACTAATATAAGAGACACGTATCATATTATATATGAATTGTGAAAATTATGCATAGATAAAGCTGCTGTAAATGCTAGACTTCCTAAACTAATACTAGTATATAAAGGTCATGGTGACGGAGAAACTAGATGGTAAGGATGAAATTGAAAATTACTTCTTACTGCAGTAGACATCGTTAATTTTTAAATTAATCTTTCGTACAAACATATATTTACATTTAGTGGATCAAATGCGCCCACGTATGTATAGTAGGACACATACCTACATAGGAAGAAAAGGACTCGAACCTTTGATAGCAGTTAGCTATTGAGTTTACAGCTCAACCCGTCATACCTACAAACGGGACCTTCCTTTTGAATATATAAAAAATATGGATTTAAATTTTTAAATATATTTTTTTTGTTATGGTTAATCAATCCCGTGCAACTTCCACTACACGAACCGTATTTCGACTTAACACTGATTAGAGTCTCGCATTCGGTGAATTCCACTATAAAGGTCTAATTATAATTATTATATTTTTACAGTAAAAGAGCAAACTTATTGCACAGTACTCCTTTCAGCATGTGACGAGTGGTTAGTACCAATCCGAGGTTATATTCACCGTGACATGGTGATTCACGATTACTAGCAATTACTTATTCATATAGTCGAATTTCAGACTATAATCCTTCTCACTAAATTTTGTATCCTATTTTTTGAGATTAGCTTGAATTCACATTTTCGCATCTCTTTGTTTAGGAGTATTGCGGCACGTTTATAGCCCACAATATAAGGGCCATGATGACTTGTCTTTGTCCCCTTTGTTATTTCCGGTATACAGAAAAAATGCTCTATAAAAACTATAAATAGAGATAGGGATTCCGTTAATTACATGGAGAAACCACAGTTTCACAACATTAACTGAAAACAGCCGTGCAACACCTGTATCTTAATAAAAATTAAGTATTCAAATTGTGGTAAGGTTTTTCGTGGATCATCGAATTAAATAACATACTTCACTACTGGTGTCAGAAACGGTCTAGTGATTTCAGTTCCAGTGTTGCCACTTTACTCTTGAGGTGAAATGCTTACACTTTCATTTATAGACCAAATAATTATCTAATCTATGGCATTCATCATTGTCTGCAAAGACTACTAGGGTACCTAATCCTGTTCGTTCTCTGTGCCTTCGCCCTTTAACGTCAGTTTTTACATAGAAGACTGCCTTCGCCTTTACCAGTCCCTAGAGTATCACAGAATTTCATCTCTCCACTTAAAAGTACTGTACTTCTTACATAAAACTCTAGTCAAATACTACTTTATATAAAGCCATTTTGACCGTCTAGGTGCCCTTTAAACCTACTTAAGATGAATAACACTTGTCTCTTACGTATTACCGCGACTGCTGGCACGTAATTAGTCAAGACTATTTATATATATTGTCATTATCAATATATAGACAAAACTTCATTTGACAACCAATTGTCGTTTCCCTAAGTTGCCAGTTCGGCCGTTAGGCCATTGACCAAAATTCCTCACTGCTGTGCATATTTGCATTGGGGTTTTTTCAGACCCAATGTGGTCGATCAACCTCTCAGTTACGACTAAGAAAATTTACAGCTTGTTAAGCCATTACCTTAACAACTACCTTTTTCTATGATATTTATCGTCCTCTCAAAGCGATGGTAATATTACCACCTTTACTATTATAAGGGATTTTATTACTCCCTTACTTCAAGGCAGGCAAAAATATCTTATACTCACCCTTACACCACTATTAATTTAATTTTTCAATTGTATTAATCGTTCGATTAGCATGTGTCAAGCACTTAGACAGCGTTCAATCAGAGCTATCACCAAACTCATCTAAAAATTTTGACATGATTTCTATCATATCACTTATTAATATAAACATTATGTCGGATAATAATAAGCTATTTTCTGTTATACCTATACCTAAAATAACATTTTATTTAGAATAAATAGTCCGTCCATTATATTTGTTTAACAATAAATTGTTGATATCCTTGAATAATTTCTATACAATATTCTTATATTTATATAATTCCTAATTTTTAAAATAAGAGAACTTTCCTTTCATTATCACTAACATATAGTAAATATTAACAAGTTTATTGCTATTATTCTCCGCCGTCCATATCAAAGATATCCGGCATTTCAGTATTCTTTTTTTCAACTACATAGTCAAGAGGTGATTGTTGATCTACTTTTCTATGCTTAGAATCTTGTTCAGATTCTCTTTCTTGTTTGTCGAAACTCTCATCGAAGTTTCTTTTATTTTTACCTTCTTTTTCTGTTAATTCCGCAGTCGATCTTTCAATCGCTTCTCTTGCTTTTAACAGAGCAGTTAATCTTTCGGCCTCTTCTCTTGATTCAGCCTCTTCTCTTTCTCTTAATAAAATGGCTAATCTTACCTATTCTGTGCTCTTTAATTGCACTCATAACCTTTGGTAATTTTCTTTTTAGATTAGCTAATTTTTCATCGTGAGCACGATCAATATCCTTAGCTTTTTGTTCAAATTTATCAAAATCCTCAACAGTAGGATTTCTACGTTGTTTTATATTTCTTGCTCCTCCTAATTCGAATTCCTTAACCTCAAAATGTTTCTTCACTCCTAAGTTTGATTTGTTTTTACAATTATCAATAATATCGCCGGTAGCAATTGATCCTACTGATGAATCATCACTTGTATTATTACCTCCTTCGTAGTCTACTGTATCATTTTTAACAAAATGTGCAGTACAATCCACTAAAGTTTTGTTAGAATTATTAGTATTTTCATCTTCAGAAGTGTAAGCATTTTCATTTTCAGAAGTATCAAAATCTTCAAGTCCAGAAGTATAAACAGTTACATTTTCGTACTCATTATCACTTTCCTCTTCGTCTGAAAATAATAAATTTCTGGCAGTAGAAAAAGTTCTAGTGTTTATTAAATTTGACACCTCAAAAGGCATCATTGACCCAATTCCTAATTTTAGATCAAGCAGTGTTATAATATTTTTAGCCATAAGTGGGGCATGATATTTTTAATCATAAAATATGTGTATGTTTATTAACAGCCTTAAAAAAAATTTTTCAAATTGTTTAACAATATTTTCTTTTTTAATTTTAATCCTCAATTTAGATAATAGTATTGACTACCTCAATTAAACTGAGGTTTAATTATGCTATATTAAATTAATATGGGACTGCGATTATGCTATATTAAATTAATACGAGGAGTTGCGATTATGTTATTTAACTATACAAGGCTTTATTTAGAAAAAAAATTAGGTTAAATTATGCTATTTTGATAAAAAAAAAACAATAAACATTATTGTTTCATATTTATGTGAAATATATTTATATAAAATATATTTTAATTTTATTTCAGGAATTTTAAATAATTACTAGTGTAAATCTAGCCCATCTTTTATATAAGAAGATGATAAAACAACAAAAACTTGAGCTTGAATAAATGCAATACCAAATTCTAATCCTGAGAAAGCAACTATAAATGCTAATGGTATTAATCCTAAAAAGAAAAATATAATACCTGAAGTCATTATATTATAAGTGAAACCAGCTAGTATATTTAATAACATATGCCCAGAAAGTATATTAGCAGCTAATCTAAGCCCTAAAGAAACGTTTCTAGCTAAATATGAAACAAATTCAATGAAAACTAGTAAAGGTAATAAACCTAAAGGACAACCCGCCGGTACTAATAAAGAAAAGAATTTTAAGCCATGTTTTTGGAACCCTAAAATAGTAGCACCTAATACTACTGTGAAACTAAGAAAGAAAG
>NJFT01000438.1:0-10530 GCA_002221725.1 Scedosporium boydii | reverse complement strand
TTTTAAAAAAAAAAAAAAAAAAAAAAAAAAAAAAAGAAAAGAAAAGAAAAACAATGGAGTGGAAATTTTCTCATCTGAAATCTGAAGGCATCACCATCGTAGTTCTCCTGGCGCTCCACCCTCGCCGTCTTTTGGGCCATCCTTTGTCGAGGATGTTTGCTTCTGGTTCAAGTCGGGTTGAAAGCCCAAGTTTTTGAAGTCATCTCGAGCCATCAAGTTTCTAGGTAACATTAGCGAGCATGACGGGATTAACATCCGCTCCAACACCTGGCACGTACCGATCCATACGGCAAGCGAGGTACGCCTTCGCGAGGTCGCGGCACTCAGGCTTGTTCACACCGCCGACCTTATTGATACAAGTGAGGTATGTTGTCATGACATCCTTGCATTCGCCTACATAGATGAGCTACGAAGCCCAGAACTGCGCGGAATGTAAGTCGGGGATTGGTGGAGGCTCACCATCATGATCAAGAGGAAAGCTGCCCCTTTGAGGGCTGGTGCGGTGAATTCGGCATCAGCTGAGAAGAGTAGAAATGAGGCTCATTCGAACTTACGGAGTGGGCTTTGTGGCCGGCTTGGTCCCGGGACCTCCGAAGGAGCTCATTGTCTCGATTGACGATACAATGTCCAACTGGAACGAATGTTTGATTGCAACAAGCTCACCCAATGCCGGATCCAATCTCCGTGATCTGGATAATAGCTAAGGGCTTGTTGTACTTGGAATAGTTCGTACTTTGTACTTTGGAGATATTGGAACCTGCATGATTTTGTAGAATTAGTTTCATGTCAAGATATGCGGATGGGTGGAATGGGCACCAGGCCATCCCTGTTAGGCATGCACCCCCGAATGCTCCTAGAAAATATGCGTTGAGGGGGATGGGGACAACATTGACTAACTTCGAAAATCGGTCGAATGTACGACGAAACGTTTTGGGTGAACAATCTTCTGAAAGAGGCTTGAGGGGAGAAAGGTAAGGGTGAGAGGGAGACAGAGTTCAAAAGTCAAGTCGGCTCTACCAATCCCAATCCAAATTCGTCTGGATTTACATCACCCGACTTCAAATGCTACTTCGGTGCCAACCGTACTACAGAGTACACTACTTCTTGAATTGCTGATATCGGGGGCCTAACAAAAAGAAAGTCTAGGTTCAAGGGGATGGATGATCGTTGATGGGCAAATTGATGGAATCGGATCATATACTATAACTATATCGAGTATTAGTAGAATTTGTTCCTTTTGAGAGAAATGGTATTCAACCGAGGTTCGAAGAATATGAAAAGATAGTATTCTCGATTATCGAGGCTATTCCATTTTCGGTGCATGCACAACGCGTTTCTTGCAGAAAGGTTATGCATTGCGTGGATTGTATTGATGGGTGATTCTTTTTCTACCATCCCCGAGCCTCGAAAAGTCACAATCGCCACGACCGTGTCTCTTCCAGAGGACTAGAGGCTTAATGATAGGCCCACCAGCCTAGATACTGCTTTCTTGTGCCCTAGGCGACTTAAGGTTGCTCACGAGTTCTCTGATACATTTTGCGGCCTTTTTTCTTGTTATTCGAAAACTCGAGCCGTCAACCTTTGATCTCTCCGATTCATCAAGAAATTTCGATTTTAGCACCATGGCTGCCCTGGGCGAGGATCTCCTCGGCATTGTCAATAAGCTGCAAGACTTGGTTTTCAACACCATCGGCAGCGACTCTCTAGACCTCCCGCAGATTGTACGCCGAAGCTGATCCCGGTACCCCGTACGCTCGTCTAACAGCTTGCAGGTTGTAGTTGGTTCTCAGTCTGCTGGGAAGTCGTCTGTTCTAGAGAACATCGTTGGACGCGATTTCCTACCACGTGGCAGTGGTATCGTAACGCGAAGGCCTTTGATTCTGCAGCTCATCAATGTCCCCGACGATGAATCCCAACCGGATGCTCCCCTCGACCCTTACCGTTCCCCTTCGGCAGCGCGTCGATCCGAGTGGGCAGAATTTCATCATATCCCAAACCGAAGATTCACGGATTTCGCCGACGTGAAGCGCGAGATCGAAAGCGAAACATCACGCGTTGCCGGGACGAATAAAGGCATCAACAGACAGCCGATAAACTTGAAAATTTACTCTCCTTATGTCCTGAACCTCACGCTAGTGGATTTACCCGGGTTAACGAAGGTATTGTCCCTCGACTGAACCGATTAACATGCTAATCGTGTGTCGTTCTCAATCGCCGGCCTCTCTAACACCGTATGTGTACGTCTAGGTTCCTATCGGCGACCAACCGACGGATATCGAGAAGCAGACCCGCAATCTCATCTCGGAATATATCGCCAAACCGAATAGTATTGTTCTTGCCGTTTCCCCTGCAAATGTCGACATAGTGAACTCAGAGGCTCTGAAGCTTGCTAGACATGTCGACCCCCTTGGAAGGCGTACGATCGGTGTCTTGACTAAAGTCGATCTGATGGACCATGGGACCAATGCTTTGGATATCTTATCCGGTCGTGTATACCCGCTCAAGCTTGGCTTTATCGGTGTCGTCAATCGATCGCAGCAAGACATCCAGGGCAATAAACCTATGGATGAGGCACTCAAGGCCGAGGCGGAGTTTTTCCGCCATCATCCTGCATATCGAAATATCGCGACCCGTTGCGGAACCCAGTTTCTAGCAAAAACGCTGAACACGACGCTAATGGCGCATATTCGGGAGCGGCTCCCCGACATCAAGGCCAGGCTTAACACATTAATGGGGCAAACGCAGCAGGAGCTTGCCAGCTATGGTGACATGCATTTCAGCGGCAAGGAACATCGCGGATCGTTGATACTGCAATTGATGACTCGTTTCGCTACCTCCTTTATCTCATCCATCGATGGTACTTCGACGGACATCTCAACCAAAGAGCTTTGCGGCGGCGCCAGGATCTACTATATCTTTAACTCAGTTTTCGGGAGTTCACTCGAGTCTATTGACCCGACGTCAAATCTCTCCGCTCTCGATATCCGGACTGCCATTCGCAACTCGACTGGACCACGGCCGAGCCTTTTCGTGCCCGAGATGGCTTTTGACCTTCTAGTTAAGCCACAAATCAAGTTACTCGAGATCCCCAGTCAGCGTTGCGTGGAGCTCGTGTATGAGGAGTTGATCAAAATCTGTCATACATGCGGCTCAACTGAACTTTCTCGATTTCCCAGACTGCAGGCTAAGCTGATTGAAGTCGTGTCGGATCTACTTCGCGAGAGATTGGGGCCCGCCTCATCGTACGTGGAGTCCCTTATATCCATCCAGCGCGCGTACATCAACACAAACCACCCCAATTTTCTGGGAGCTGCAGCCGCTATGGGTCAAGTTGTCACGAGCCGACAGGACAAAGAGCGGAGGCGGCTGG
Source organism: Scedosporium boydii (assembly GCA_002221725.1). NCBI lineage: Eukaryota > Fungi > Ascomycota > Sordariomycetes > Microascales > Microascaceae > Scedosporium > Scedosporium boydii. The sequence continues at coordinate 7,160 of NJFT01000438.1, read as the reverse complement.
TCCAGGAGGAGAGAGAACGTCGCGAAAAGAGGCGGCTGAAAGAGCTAGGGGCGAACGGAACCGAAGCTCCTGAGGACGATGAAGACACTCCTCTCGCCGAGCGAGGTGACGTTGCAAGCCTCAGGAAAGCGCAGGCAAGGGGTTTACGGAGCATGTCACCCAGTGTTCGAGACAATCCCGGTTCCGCTGGAATTGCGTCGGCGGTTAATGGACATCGCTCAGCTTCACCCTCTCCATTCAACAGCCAGGGCCTTGGAAACACCCGCGACTCGTTCTTGAACTATTTCTTCGGCAAAGACGGTGTTTCCCAACAGCAGACAACGCACGCTGTCGCCACTCGACATGTCAGCCAGAACTCGGAGCCGAGCATTAGCCAAAGCATTCGTCGCCTCGAGGACAAGTCTGTCGCGCGGCCAATTCGCGAGGAGGATGGCGATGGTATCAAACATTCGCGGTTCGGTGACCTTCCAGCCCAAGCTGTAGGTGTTCGATCCCCTTTCTACCTCAAACTACTCTCTAACTTGTTCTATAGAATTCCGGGGTGGAACCGGCCCTCACTGATCGAGAAGCGATGGAAACGGATTTAATCCGCGCTCTTATTTCTTCCTACTTCAATATTGTGCGAGAGTCCATTGCGGACCAGGTCCCAAAGGCGGTCATGCATCTTCTCGTGAACCACTGCAAAGACGTAGTTCAGAACAGGCTGGTAAGCGAGTTGTATAAGGAGAGCCTATTCGAAGAGTTACTATATGAAGATGATGGTGTAAAGAAGGAGCGGGAGAAGTGTGAGAGCCTTCTTCAAACCTACCGCGAGGCAGCAAAAATCATAGGAGAAGTCTTGTGATGCAAGAAAAGCCGGGAATGCTAGTTATTCTCGTCCTCGATATCATGGGGAGGAAAAGCGGGGACGCTGTTGTCGCGGGCTTTGTCCTCCTCGTTCACAAGGCTGCGATGACTGTACCACCTCTTCTGTTCATTGTTGTAAGTTATTGCCGGGAGGCGAGATAGAATTTATCTAGATAGGATGACCGGTTGTCCGCGAGTTGCCGAAGTGTATTTTTCATTCAATCAGCTTAATTAAAAAAAAAAAAAAAAAAAAAAAAATTTAAACATAAAAAGAAAAGGAGGCTTCAAGCTTAAAACAGTACGAGATTTAAGAGTATTGTGAGAAAACTACACTATGCTAACCTCAAGTCTGAGAAATTTGGACGGAGATCACCGCACCTATGTCGGATGCGGGTGATGAGTATTACTGTCAACTGGATTGCAAACATCTTGGCACCATAAAACCAGCGTGGTTCTCCCTTCAGCCAGAGAGTTTCTTAATCAAGCCACCAAATTACCGTTGTACTTCGTACTGATTTTGTTTGGAGACGGGGACAACAACATTGGAGTCTTCGATGTACTGTTCCACGTACTTCATTCTCTGTCTGGTTTGCCTCAGAGAGTCGTTTTCTCCTGCTTCAATTGCAAACGGACTTGCCACTATTTCAACATACCTTGTAGTATGAGTAGCACCTTAGGATTGGTGTAGTGATTTGTCTGAACTTGTTGGTAATATGGATTGATATTGGGTTTGCCGACTTCGTACATGTCGACTCAGGTCCAATACGAGACTGGCATCTCCAGGTATTGAGACCCAATCGCGGGATGCCTCCTGTTTGCCGCCAAGAGTACTTGTACACATCATCGGTGAAAAATGGCACATTGAGCTTTCGCAAATGTCCGTAGTCGTGTCAGTCTACAAGGGGAGCATGTCCAAAATCCAAGTACTTCATCAAAAACTGATCGTCAGTGAGGTTTTGCATAACGCCTAATTATACCAAGACCGAACCACCCCAGACAACAAATCAACCATCATTGATGCATTTGATCCAGGTTCCTCATGTCCATCTTTTCCCAGGCGAGAGAATACGAGGACAAGTGTAGCGTAGAAGTAACTGTGCTTCGTGGTTGCTGAGTATTAATCTTGGTCCGCAGGTGTTCTGCAACACACTAAACCCACTCCGGTAATTTTTGTGTTTTTTGTGTTGCCATACATCAAATGTACATACTTGTATATATTTCGGGAATGTCTTGGAGCTTTTGAGGAATATGAAGGTAACGACGCAAAGATCCTGGGAAATCTCCCACCCTTCCCGGCTACACAGAATACATACTTGCTAGTTTCTAGACATGAAATAGAGGGAAGGAAAAAAAATTGCTGCCATCGATGTTTGAAATAACGTAGACACCCCAGAGCAGGACAAGTACTGGAAGGTTCTTCGTGGCTTCGTGGTTCGTACTCCTGCCTTGATTAATACTTCTATGCTACTACCAAGGCTAGATTTGGACCGGCGCTCGTTTTACACAGGTAGCGCCGTGTCGTTTAATTATCTCCAGGCACGAGTGTACTAGCCCGCGCTGTTCACTATCAGCTGAGAACTAGTAGGGGTGCATCGATCGTGCGGGAGCGGGACAACCGCCACCCTCCCAACCACTGCAGGGCAGAGATGACATTGGAATATTAATCGTTGGTCACTGCACAGGGTAGAGCAGTTAGTTGGGTGCTATCGATTGGGTATTACTGGCCCCTATCCATTTCAGCTGCATCTCGTCGACATCATTTCTGGTTGGAATCCTTGACCCTCTCAGGCATGTATCCACTCATATAAAAAGTACATGTATATACAGTTTGGGGTTGTACACGGTGTGTGATTTTTTGTTTCCTCGTAGCAGTAGTACCTCGGTCCTTGGATGAGTTTGATGCCACCCATGGGTAAATCAACTCTCTTCTTCTCCGGATCATATTTCGGAGTGCGAGGGTTAGTGAAGAACGAAAAGCGCAAAGAGTGTACTTGGGAGGATTGGAAAATATCGCCCGCGACAGCTTAAGCGAAGGGAAAACGGGACGTCGTTAATACTGTCCAGTAGTGCCTCTTTAGGCGTTCGGCCCCATTGTGCGGTCACGGACAACAACAATGCAGGGCGCTACTCATGTCCTTCGCCAACAAAGAAGTAGCGCCACTCGGACACGAGACTTTACCAAGACGCTGTGCCATGTCCGTTCCGCGTCCCATGTAAACTATTACTAGTAGCCTGTATGTAGGGTGCGCGACCCTGTTTTGTTTTTGGGTCGTATTAAAGAGGAGGGAGCCACCGGTTCAGGTTCCAGACCTGTCCTCCAACCTTTCCAACACCAAGAGACACCCATTCACTCGTTCACAAACCAACTTGTCCGTTCGCTCATTCCCATCCGCCCCGTAATAACTTTTATTATAATCAAGATTCCATAATTCCATCGTCAACATGCGTTTCACTCCGGTCGTCATTGCCAGCATCCTGGCCGCTGTTGTTCATGCCCAGGACGCCACCACCAGTGCTGAGGGTGCTGCTGCTACCTCCGGCCTCACGGCTGAGCAGCAGAAGTGTATCAACAGCTGTCCTGCTACCGATGTGAACTGCCTCGCTCACTGCACTCCCGTATGTAAAGGTCCCCCTACCGCAATCTAAACAGGCCGACTCGATGTCTGATTTCGCATCAAATAAACTAGGTCCCGAGCCCCAACGAAGACAACCTTAACAAGCTCCATGATTGCGCTGCCAAGTGTGACCAGGGCGACGGAAGCGAGAGCGCCACCCTTGCCTACAGCAACTGTCTCCAGAAGTGTGTTCTTGAGAACTGTGAGTAGCCATCATCCAGCTTTGTCATATCATGTCTGCCCGGCTGCTAACCTCGCATCACCCAGACTACGATCCCAAGATCGGCACTCCCAACCAGGCTGGTGCTGGATCCGGCTCCGGCTCCGGCTCTGGTTCGGGCTCAAGCGATAACTCGGATGGTGGCAGTTCGGCATCTGGCTCCGCCACTGGAACTGGTTCCTCGGCCTCTGCCACCGAGTCGCCCGGCGCCGCTTCCGGCCTTGCTGTTTCCTCCTCGCTTGGCCTCTTCGGTCTTCTAGCTGCCGCCTTGACGCTCTAAACGCCCTCCCTAGGTTATCGAAGAGTCGAGTGTATTTTATTGGGCAATTGGCATCCCATTGGTGGGCATGTTCTGGAGTAATCGATAGCGTCATGATACCATTCAAATACTGAACGTCCACGGGTCGTTAGTGCCAGCAGTGCGGTTACGTGGTAATAATTACTATATCAACGGGATCCAATTCACTTCTACCTCTTGGACGCTCGGGATGATACTCCTGCGTGTGTGACGTGAACCGTGGGCTCTCCACTGTAGCTCGTTAACCCTTGGGATCCCCCCTTCCCCCCACGCCCCCAAACTTTTCCTTCGCCGTACTTGAAAGTTGTCGCCGGAGATGCGATGCTCTGTCAAGCGTCACCAATGGCCATGTTGGATGTTCGTCTGACTTTAGTAATGTCTTCAGGCAAGCCCGACTTCGTGTCACTTCACACTTGTCCGGCATAATAGCTTGTTCACAATCCAGCAACCTCCGCCACACACTGCTCTTCACCATCCGTTCCTCAGGAAGAGTGTCCCCTATGGCACCAGCGGAAGAAAGAAGAAAATAGAAAAAGGGAAGTGGGTCACACGCAGTATTTCAGAGGTTGATGGCGGAGAGGATAGGAGAAAGTCTGTCAATTCAGACGAAGTCCTCGCAGCTAGGGAGAAGGCGCAATACAAATCCACACGCTGACTTCAGTGTGTGTGTGTGTGTGTGTGTGTGTGTGTGTGTGTGTGTCAAGAATAAGAACTACACGTAGACCAAGAGCGCGTCAGGCAGAGACGCTTGGGAACTTATAGCATGAATTCTATCGAAGCACCAAACTTGCGAGACAGGGCCAAAATGTTACCGGTTCATATCAAGTCTCGGCATTCCATAACAATAAACAGAAGACGGAGCGTCGCAGGTTGCAGGTTGCAGTCGCAGGTCACAGGTCGTAATAGGACGAAGTATTGATGTGGGCCTAGCCTGCTCAAGACTTAATCTTCCCAGCCGCCAAACGGAACTACGAAGTAAAGCATTACGTCCCCAAGTTTCGAACAGATTCCATCCACGGGACAATGGAGGCATCAATCAATCTATCTATGAAGTAGATTCTAGGCTTGGAAATGCTCGAGCTAGCTTTGGCTGATGGATTTTGCCGGCTATTCCTCGTTTATCTGCAAGTACTTCGGATGGAGCTATCCCCCCATTGGTACTTCTCAGTGTTACTGATCCAATTGATACACGTGGCCTTAGCCAATCAAACGGTCCCTCAATCCACAGGTCGCCATCTCCAACATCAGGGGTCGAGGAAAATGGTTATGTTGACAGCTTGACTTCATGTTACAAAGTATTAGCAGTTTATTACTTGGAACCAGCCACCCCGCAGTCCCCCAAGCTCAATCCCTACAAAGGACAATTGGAGCAAAGCAAGGCGGAGAATTCTCATAATTATTACTTGAGCTCTCCAACTTTACCCAGCTGGCAACATTCCGGGCCCAGAAAAAAGGACACGTTCACCATTGACATTCACTCACCTCGAAGCTCCACGCTTCAAGTAGAAAATCCCCTAGCCCATCACCGCCACTACAAATCCCTTTCCTCCTCTACAACAATTCCTCCTGGTAGGAACTTCCATCTTTCTCAGCAGAGTGCTAAAGCACCTTCCCTTCTCCTTGTCTCGCCCTATTCCTCTTCAATTGTTGGCATTTGACACATTTGTCCTGGAATATCCCAACTGGCCTATTTTCCTTCTCTTCTCCTTGGAGTAGATTCCTCCTGGTTTTCTCTGCAGTCCGAGTTCCCTCAGTTACATCAAGTGTTAAATCATAATGAAGCTCAACTCTGTTGCGACGGCAGTGACTGCAGCACTTCTTGCTGGCACTGCCAATGCTGATGATGGCACTTCCCCAGAGGAGGCTTCCTCTGTCTCGGTCAACCTACCTACCTTTACTGTAAGTTTCCACGATATTTGGTCTTGCAGCCTAACTTTAACTGTCATTCCTGTGTTCTCCCCTCAAATTTCTTTCTTCTTGAGATTGTCATCTTTGAATCGAAGTGCTAACGACTCGACCTCTCCCAGCCTGCGTCGATCAAGGCCGATTTCTTGGAACAGTTTACCGACGGTTGGGACGCTCGATGGAAGCCATCCCACGCCAAGAAGGAGACGAAGGGAAACGAGGAAGAGCAGTGGGCCTACGTCGGCGAGTGGGCGGTCGAGGAACCTACCGTCTTCAAGGGCATGGAAGGCGACAAGGGACTCGTTGTCAAGAATGCCGCTGCCCACCATGCAATTTCGGCGAAGTTCCCCAAGACCATTGATAACAAGGGCAAGACGCTCGTCGTTCAATACGAAGTCAAGCTCCAGAGTAAGCCCATGTCTCTTCTGTAGCACGACATGCAAACCGTTGCACAAAGATCAACAGATTGCCTAACCCAAGTTTCATTGCAGACGGTCTGGAGTGTGGCGGCGCTTATCTAAAGCTCCTCCGCGAGAACAATGCTCTACATCAGGAGGAGTTCTCCAACACCACGCCATACGTCATCATGTTTGGCCCGGACAAGTGTGGCCACACTAACAAGGTCCACTTCATTTTCAACCATAAAAATCCCAAGACTGGCGAGCACGAGGAGAAGCACCTGGTCACCCCTCCCACTGCCAAGATCGTCAAGACCACGGAGCTCTACACGCTCATTGTCCACCCGAACAACACCTATGTTGTCAAGCAGAACGGCGAAGAGGTCAAGTCGGGCAGCCTCCTTACTGACTTCCAGCCCTCTGTCAACCCCCCCGAGGAAATTGACGATCCTTCCGATACGAAGCCCGAAGACTGGGTTGACGAGGCTCGCATTCCCGACCCTGATGCGGAGAAGCCCGAGGACTGGGATGAGGATGCCCCCTACGAAATCGTGGACGAGGACGCCACCCAGCCCGAGGACTGGCTCGAGAACGAGCCCACCTCCATTCCCGATCCCGAGGCTGAGAAGCCAGAGGACTGGGACGATGAGGAGGATGGTGACTGGATTCCCCCAACTGTCCCCAATCCCAAGTGCTCCGAGGTCTCTGGTTGTGGCCCGTGGACTAAGCCCATGATGAAGAACCCAGAGTTCAAGGGTAAATGGTCTGCCCCCATGATCGATAACCCCGCGTACAAGGGACCCTGGGCCCCCCGAAAGATCAAGAACCCGGACTACTTTGAAGACAAGACTCCTGCCAATTTTGAGCCCATGGGTGCT
>NJFT01000437.1:0-10542 GCA_002221725.1 Scedosporium boydii | reverse complement strand
TGTGGGGGGGGGGGGGGGGGGTAGGCAGGTAAGCAAGCAGGCGGATAAGGTGTATTAAAAGGGCGCAAGATGTCGAGGTTGCTCAGCCTAGGAAGGGGAGGGAGAAGAAAAGAAACGAGGTTCAATCACAGGTATATGCAGAAGTCTTTCTAGTGTAGGACGAGGATGGGGTGATATGGAACAAGAGATTACAGGATACTCATTAGAGGAAGAAGGCAGGGAGCATTAGAGTATTAGAGTGAACGGCATGGAGCATGGGGGCGTGTTATCCCACCACCAGGTTTAATGGGCCTTCAATGCTCTCTTTTTACCACACCCCAAAGACACCGAACCTGGTATCTGGGCACGAGTTCTGTTTCTTGGTGGCTGACGACTTTGGCGGTGGAAGGGAACTAAGTGGGCGGTAGCGTGCTACTTCGTACTCCCCGAGCAAGCTTCGCCTCTCCTACAGAGTTCTGTGTATTTACAAGGGGGAAAGCAAGGCTCAGGAGGGGGCCATTCGCCACAGATTACGAGTGTAATAAGGGAGACAGCACGGGTATACAATTGTAGGAATGATTGAACGATAAGCATATACGGAGTAATAATGGATGACGCTCCGTAGCACATCATTCTTGCCTTTTATTTTTGGGGGAGGCGGAGCGAAAGAAACGGGACTTGATAGACTCGATGGAGGCAAGGATGCCCCACAACTTGAAGAAGGGGAGGAATTTGAATCTGTAAATGGAAAAGGTACGAGTAAATGGGGTAAAACAGGGATCAATTGATCAATCATGGGGGCCAATCATGGGGTAGATTGGTTGGAGATGGAGGGAGGGGAGAGACCCTTATCTCTCTCTCTCTGATCTCAAGAGAGTTTGATATCAAGACAATAAAGTCTGAAGAGCGTCTGACCGCACATAATTGGAATGGGCAAAAAGGAATGGAGGCAAAGAACGAAAACGGAATGATGGGCCGAATTTAGGGGGAGATGAGCTATGCAATGCTCGAATTGGCGATACAATAAGATGAATAGTGATGAGGCATTTTGTTTTATCAAGCATTCCGATATTTTCGAGAACATGAGAATCCAACTTGGACGGGATCCACGGATTGTCTCAACACCGAGTGGGAGAAGCAATGGGAGAACAATGAGCCTTCAGCTGGACGGACCCAGGTCCTCGGTACGTACTAGCTTCATTCCTCTGTTCCATATTTCTTCTTCAAGGCTGCTCGAGATTGGCCCGATTGGCCCAGCGATAGGTGATACAGCAAAGAGATAAGCACCGCTTACGAAGTACTCACTCGCAATTGCTGATTATTTATTTCCCATCCATTCCCAACTTTCCGGCGTGGCTTAAAACTATGCTCTCTCGTCCTCGTGTCCTCATGTCCTCGTGTCCTCGTCGATTGGCGCCCGCAAGGAGGAAAAAAAATAGTTCGCCTCATAGAAGGCATTAACGCCCAGTATTAGTCTGCAGCAGGGCAGAGAGTTCGCCAAGAAGAGGTGATGGGAACTCAAACAGAGAAGAGTGGAAGAGATAAGCCAGTTCGGTGTTGTAAAGGGGGTTAAAGTAGGAAATAGGTTTGGAGTATATCAACGCTCCAGAGATAGAAGATCGGTTCGCCAAGACGGGGCGATAACAGCGTGCCACTCTACGAAGGTAGTTTACGAAGTACATCCACCACAGGCTGGGTCTGGGTGGCCTTTGTACCTTATATTTTACTTAAGCCCAGACGAGGGTATGGATCGACTCATTCCAGGTAGAAAGGTACCTTTGTACTTCACCTGGCAATGTACTCCGTACCACCCCCACACCAGCAACTCGATCCTTCCCCAAATCCTGGTTTCCCGCTTCATGTGGCGTGGGGGGCTCCAACCCACCTTCCCGCCCCTCAACTCACGCAGCATCTTCAACCATCAAACTCTCTGGGGGTCTTACATATCTTAGACCTACTTGTGCTTGTCCGTCGTTCCCGCGACAAATCTTCAATGGGTTTCACATGTCCCTGAGTTATTTCCCTTAGGAATCGTGGCGCAGCCTAGAACCTTTCCGGAAACCAAGACCAAAAAAAAAGAGAGAGAAGCGCAAAAAGGAACGCCAGACGCCACAAATCCGTGCTATATCAGCATTTTCCATCTCTTCATCAGAGCGTTGATCAGCTCAAGGCATTGCCACTGCTAGTTATAGTTGTAGTAGCGTATATCGCGCAGCAATTGATGCTCCACAGAAGCACCATTTAAAGCTCTATCCAATGTAATGTCCGCTCTAGTTTGACAGCGGAGTGTGCCGATGCGAGCAGTAGAGTTCTTGCCTCCTCGAGTGCCACCGTCGTTTTGCGGGCGCTCGCTTTACACCGAGATCCAAGAAGATCCACTTGCAACTTGCGTGAGTTCGTGGTTCTTCGCCTCTAGAAGATTTAATCGACTCAAGGCCGTCGCTAGATACACTCACTGATGGCCATGACGGTCATCGTCACCAGGGACCCTTCTCACACAGCCTTTGAAAAGAGAGTCCGGAGTCTGGCGACCTACCCTTCAGTAGACTCGCCCATACTCCCAGTCATCATAGGAAGCTTCACCGGTAGTCCACTTCAACATGGAATTCTTCAACGTTGCCCTGCTTTCACGGCACTATATTCTTCTTGTTACTACACTACTGTAACACATCCAACCTATCCATCATTTTCGTCTTCTCTCCTCAACCCCATCTATCCCTCCTCCCAATTTTGTTTCCCCCTCTCACCTCTATGTTTAGCTATTAGACTTTAGCTTGAATATATAGAAGTGTACATGCAATATGTCTATAAACGAAAGACACGAAGAGAAAATAAACAACCAACGCAGCCTTTGCCCGAAGAATCCACGCTTCCTCGGGCTGGGTCTGGGAAGAAAAGAAAAAAAAAAGAAGCGAAGGAAAATTAGGGCCGGGATATCTCTTAGAAGAAATGCAAACTGGGAATAGAAGAAAAAGTAGAAGAAAAAGAAGAAGAAAAAAAGATCCAACTCCATGTAATCAGCCGCTCTTCGGCTGAAATGCAAATTCTCATGAACCAGTATAAAATTATGAAACGGCGAGGCGATGCGGGGCCCAGACTTCACCGGAGAAAAGGCACCGTCTTCTCTTCCTTAGGAAACGGTTCCGCTCCCCGCAAGCGTCTTAAACCGATCCTCAAACTGCCTCACCTTCTCCCCATCCAACTCCTTCTGCAACTTCTTCGCTTGTCTAACCGCCGCATCCCTCTCCTCCTGCAGCCCCATGACCTGGATCTGCGCCTCGCTCATCTTAGCAATGACGTCCTGCATCTCGCGATCCGACTCCGCTATCGCCGTCTCTAGCTCCGCCACTCGGTCTCGGAGCCTCGACACCTCGGCGTCGTCATCGAGCGTCTTGGCCGGCGGCAAGCGGGGAGACCTAGGGAACAGCGGCGAGGGTAGCGGGGAAAGCCGCGCCATCGAGGGGCGGAGCGGGCTCGGGGACCGGAGAGGGCTGGCGAGCGGGGAGCTGGTGACGCGCCGGAGTTGCGTGTTGTGCGCCTCCTTGATGGAGGCGATTTCGGCTTCGTGCCGGGCTACGCGCTCTTCGGACGCTGTTTGCGCCGCTACGAGCTGCTCCTCTAGCGTCTTGAGGCGGTTCTGCAGGCGCGTGATGCGCTCCGTGTTGGACTTCCGGTCAGCCTCGCCGCGGGAGACGGCATCGGAAAGGCGTTGGCGGAGGTCCGAGTTGGCGTTCAGCTGGGCCTGCACCTGCGCCGCGAGCTGCTCTACGCGCCGAGCCGACTCCTGGAGCTCATCCGAAAGCGCACGCTCGTGGTCGAGGTGCTTTGCCTCGCTGGCGGCGAACGAATCCACCTGGTCCTTGTAAGACGAAGCCTCGTCGCGGGCGGCGTCTCGCTCGGAGAGCGCCGACGAGAGGGACATCTCGAGGCGCTGAAGAGCCAACTGAGTCTTCTCGTCAGACACGTTGATGCTGCCCGAAGCCTCCAACTTCTTGATGCGTTCGAGAGACTCGGTATAGCTCGCCTGGAGCTCCTTGTAAGCGCGCTCAAGCGTTTCTGAGGTCACCAAGCCCGCGGCGTCGCTAAGGTTGCTAGATCCGCTCGATCGGTAGCCCTCGACGGGCGGGATAAGGATGTCGTTCGCGGCTAGGAGAGATCGGAGAGAAGCGATCTCCTCGTCGGCACGATCGAGGTCGAACTTGAGACTGATCAAGCCCTTCTCTATCCTCCACTTCTGGTCGATGGCGTCTTCAGCCCGGCGACGGAGCACTGAGACCTCGGCCCGGAGGTTGGCGATATCCCTCTCGTAACCCGCCTTTTGCGGCGAGTCCTGCAGCAAGCGCTCACGTTCGCCCTCGAGGAACCGAATCTTCTTCTCGTTCTCCCGATTCTGGTACTCTTGGCGCTCGAGAAGACTCTTGAGGGCATTGTGCAGCGCGTCCCTTTGCGCCTCGACGTCCTTTAGCCGCTCCGAGAGCGCCTCCTTGGACTCGAGCTTCTTGACCGTGTTGGATCTCGCGAGGGTGGCGGGAGGGTGTTGTAGCTTGAAAGGCTTCGATTGCGCAATCGAGTTGGATCGCGTCAGAGTCATCGACGCGCGAGTGGCCCGCGCGTCGGCTTCCTCCTTGGACTTCTTCAGCTTCTCGTTTTCCAGCCGTAGCGCCTCAAGATCTTGCTGCATCCTCGTCGTTTCATAAGTCATGTTGGTCTGATCGGCCGCCTCTGCCTCGAGCCCCTCGACTCGCGAACGAAGCTGCGGAACAACTTCGTCACGGAGGTTATCCCGCTCGTTCGTCGCCGTTTGAAGCTCGCCCTTGAGCGCGGATAGTAGATCCTCCAAGTTGGTCTTCATCTCGCGCTCTTCGGAGAGCTTCCTCCGTAGGTCCTCGCAGCTGGACTCGAGATCCTTTAGCCGTCCTGTCGCGTCGAGGCTGTTCATGCGCGCGGCATCGATCTGCGACGCCTTTTCAGACAGCTCCCTGATCTGGGCGTCGAGCTCGCGCCGCTTATCTCGCTCATCTTGAAGCTTCGTCGTTAGCTCGAGGCGCAGCTGCGCCTTTTCCTGCTCAGATTTTCGCTGAATCCTCTCCACCTCCTCCCGGGTCTGATCAAATTCGCTAAACTTGGCGGAGCTGATGCCCGAGTCGGAATAGTAATCGCTAGTGCGCTTTCCGGGCGCTTGGGGGTTATTAATTTCTGATTGAAGACGGTCCACTATGTCTTCGAGATCCATCTCGCGCCGAATTGACGAAGCCAATTCGGCGCTGATGGCCTTCAACTCATCCTCCATCTCTTCGATTTCCGCCGTCGAGGATGGAGTAGTAATACAGGGGGGTGTCTGTAGTGTAGATTCGCAGTATTCAATGGCCGATTGTGATGAATGGCGAATCTCTGGCGCATCCGATAAGGACTTTTCCGTAATGGTAGGATCTGTACGTGCCGAAGGGAGAGAGGTATCATCGGTTATGATGGTGGTCGGCCTGGGAGATGTAGGTGACGGAAGGGGGGAATATTCGCTGTTGGAGGGCGAATTGTTGTTCCAAGAGAAAAAGGTTCCAAGCTTGGCAAAAGCCGGCGAGAGGGGAGACTTGGGGCCTGCGATTGTGTCGGTGGGTGCTGATCTATCAGACTGGTGTTTGTCGACTTTGGTGATGGAGATTTCTTGTATTTGCGTGGATGTGCTGGTAGTGGTGGTGGTGGTAGTTGTCCGTTGAAGGTTGGAGTCGAGATATTCGGTATTCAAGGTCGGTGAGGATGGTTGTTGCTCAACCAGTACGGGGTATGACATATCATTAGTAGCATTAAGATTATTATAAATCGAGTCGTACAAGGAGTCGTCAGAGTCGTCTACTTCTTCGATTTCGTCTTCTTCGGCGATCGCGCTGGGATGTGGGTCCTGGGAGCGAGTCTGAAGTGGTTCTATGGTCAGGTCTTCATGCCCGCGTCGCAGGAGGAGCTGTTGTCCCGTTTGAGAGCCTGTAGCAGGCTCTTGGTTGACCTGGGCAAAGTGGGCAGATGGAGGAGCCGGGAAGTCGGGTGGAGATCTGCTGGGTGCGTTTCCGTTAGCGGTCGTGATCTCCGACAGATCATGTAGGCGGCAAAAAAGAGAAGCAGGCAAGAGAAACCAAGAAACAGGTTCCAGTTGTAGCTGTCCCGTTCCTTTACTGTTTCTGTCGCATTGTTTCCTGCTGAGGCAACCGTTGTTTGGGAAAGGAAGGCGTCAAGGTGCGTGTGGGTGGGGGGACCATAAGGGAAGAGGAGAAAGAACAAAGAAACAACAGCAACAAACTATACTATAACATACACTTCGCTGAAGGCGTATTCAGAAGACGAGTAGACAGACGTATCGCGCGAGTGGGAAGGCCGGTACACCTGTGCGTCGTGGGGCGCGCTTGTTTCCTGTGAGGCTGCGGAGACGATGTTGTTGGTGGTTCCAGGGGCCGAGCCAGAGAAGCGCGCAGCGATGGCCGAAGCGGTGGACGACAACGGTTTCCGCTTGATGACCTGATTAGGATTATAGTCTGAAGATAATGTGTTGGATCTCGTGGTCCTCTGAGTCGCGATACCAGCGCTGAAGTTGTTGGGATACGAGCCTGAGCCGATGCGTGGATCGGACGGGAAGGACGGTTCGGTAGTCGTCTGGGAGGATCCGGGAATGTCGTAGTAGGCAGCAAAGTCCCCGGCGGCCGTGTAGGAGGTGATGGTGGTAGTAGTGGTGGTGGTGGTTGTGGTAGCCGTGGTAGTAGGAGCGGGAAGAGCGGTATCAGAGTGTGGTGAGACTAGACGCTGGGACACTTCAGATGAAGCAAAAGGAGTGTCAGAGGCCTGTCGGTGATGGGAGGAGGAGGCTTGAGCAGAAACGGAGGCAGACCCGGACTCTGACCGGAGGTCCAGGTCGAAGTAGCCTCGATCATTATAAGTAGCCATGATGATGGTGTGGTTCGCTTATCATGTCCTGATGACCACCACACACGAGAAACGCCGAGCTCGAGCTGTCATTCGCAAAGAGCAGCAATGCCCATTTCCCTTTTCTCACCGTACGTCGTACTTGGTAGATGAGGGAGAAAAGGGAGATTAGGAATAGATTCGGTAGGGTCTCTTTGGCAATGGTAACTCGGACGTTCGAATACGATGAGTGGCTGGATAGGGGATCACACCGTTGCACTGCTCATTTTCATTTTGGGTGAAATGGACGGCGGCTCGAGCCATTTGGGAAAAAGACCTTGACCAGTAAAGTGCTCGATGCCCCCCGGACGCCCCCCTTACGCACAAGGACATGGTTCGCCCTGTCCCTTGCGTTAGCGTGATGATTTCGATTGGCCGAAGGGGGCTCGAGATGGGAAGGTCTTTGGCGAGAAGCAGGGGGCCATCCTTGGAAGTGTGGAGACTTGGAGGGTTGGACGTGGTGGTGAGGGAGACCCTGACGTCGTATTCATTATTGTGGAGGAAGCATGCACTAAGACTGGACTGAGGGAAGATGTTCGTATGTACGAAGTATGTACGCAAGTACGCTACGAAGTACACTGAGAAGCACGAAGTAATTAGGGTGCAGTGTTGTCCTTCATCGTGTACATTAATTCTGCAGCATCACTTGAGTCAATCTCGCTGGGGAAAATAGCCAAGATTGCATCAATGCAAGTAAAATGCAAAGTCCGGTTGACGCCTTCGGACGGCCGAGAGCAGAAGCGGCACGAGCACAGCGTGGAGATGGATCAATCAATCAATTGATGCGTGACGAGCCTTACGTGAAATGAGACAGGACGGAAGAAGCAACTGGGCGCTAAATTGAGCAGCATCAAATGATTAGGACGAAGAGTATTGGCTCATGCTTCATGAGAGAACGCACTACGAAGTTCAGAGTTCTGTGTAGCGCCAGCATTTGTCGTCCAGTCGATTGGAGCACTTCAAATTGTTCGTACGGAAAGTATTAGTGCATCATTAACGCGTGATATTGAGTACATGAAACTACACTAGACTTCCCGCATTCTCGAAGACCAACAATGTCACTCTTTTGTACTCAGTAGCACCATGATAGCACGAGGTCGCATTCAAGCCTCAGTGTCCAGGCCGAATCAATCCTCGGTCCAGCGCAGTGTGGTTTAGCGCTGGCGATGGCGCATGTTGTGCTGGAGTGAATTACTGCACTTCGTACTTCGTGCACATCAATTTTAATGGGGGCACTTGCCTCCTGCATTATCGTCTCCCGTTCCATTGGAATTGATCTCTGCAAGGACCAAGCGCTCGATCTAGACAGACGTCCGAGTCCATCCAGCGAATCACTGCCGCAGACGCCCTTGACCTGTCACTTCAATACCCCCAGGACGGACCAGGGTCGGCCAGGGGTTATTACACGATAGACCAGGGGGGAGACGAGTGTGCCGGGATGGGGCCTGCCACTCAGGAGTCGGGTTAGACTCACCGTCATTCAACACACACTCTAATTTCACCGGAGAAATAAAGAGAGCACTGAAGTGGAGAATATCGCCAGCATGCCGCCGCATGCGCTCTGTTTCATTGTGAAGGCCGGAGAAACGAGGCACATAATCATAGTTATACATACATCAAATCCCGCTCAAACTGCTTCACCATCAAAGGCTGTTCTGTTCTGTCTCCTATCAGGAAAAACTGTGGAAGGCCTCTTCCCCAAACCAGGCTCCACATGCAAGGGACGGGAGCCAGGCGAGGCATCTCACTGAAACCTGAGGTGATATGCCGTGCCAATCCCCCTTTTGAAACAAAACGAACAAAGCGAGACCCAGGGAAACAAGAACAAGAAGAAACCCCCCAGCCGCCCTTTTCCAAAAACCTCCAAGCGTCGAGCGAGAAAGCCCGGCTTTGTGCCCTACAGCTGAGACACTTACCAATGCAAATCCACGCGCCAACGGCTTGAAACGAAGAGGTGATTGGCACGCGCATCGGCCTGGTGGTGTTGCCAGATTCTTTAACGGACATGCAGGTCCCAGAAAAAGAAAGGAAAAGGAAAGGGGGAGGCGAGTCGACGAAGAATACCAAAAAGAGAGAGAGAGAGATTAGGATTGTGAACAGCCAATTGTGTTGTCGGATACACGATGTAAGACGACCTCTGCATCTAGTCGGTGTAGGTCATGGTCTAGTCTCAACTTCGTAACCTCATGTCGCCTTTTAGTGATCCTACTCTGTTGTAAGCCGGGAAACTTCGTCCTTGAAGTCAGTCGGCCTATTCTCGGAAGCCATCAATTAATTATTATTCACTCGCACAGCAAAGCAGCAAACAATGAAGGGATGCAATTGAAGTGCCATGTCATGGGTGACAAGAAGTACCAATGAACATGTCGAATATGTACTTCGTAGGAAAGAACCACCCCGAACTTGCCAATACGGTTGAAAAAGCATAATACTTCGTATGAAGATATGAAGATACAATGGGCTTTCGATTCTCCTGTTGTGCTTCATGTATTGATATCTGTTTATGTTGTGGCCGATACGGCTTGGATGCCAGAGGATCGTCTCATGCCTCCCCCGAAAACAACGGCAATGGCCCGCTTCACGCGTCTGTGGCCCTCCTCCGAAAGGAGAATTTCGAAGGATCCGCCTTGTCCTCGCACGCGTTTCCAGAACCGGCATCGTGGTGCCTTCTAAAAAGAACTTCCCAACTCTGACGACAAGCGGTGCGACGGCGGGATGCCGATGTACAGTACCGTATAAGAAGGTCTTGTCAAGGTACTCTCAATAGCGCAGTGATTCACAGGCAGGAAGCCATCATGCCATCATCTACAAAACCTCAAGTTCCATGTTTATGGCAGCGTTCTTTCCTTCCGGGGAAACTTTCCCAAGAACAAGAACGCTTTATAAGTGCATCGTCACCATTTCTTACCTCCTCAAACCCACCTCACTCTAAGCAACATCCATAATCAACCAGGGCAGACCAACAACCCAACTTCCAAACCATCGATAATGACTTTTCCTTCGGTATATTCACTTGGGAATGAAATGGCAAAGCGTGAAAATATTGCCGCCGTTCAAGAGGGCAGAAATATTCCGACGGGGATTGAGAGCCTCCGCCAAGTCAAGCCATCAACCAAGGATTCGAAAGGCTTGGTGAGAGGGTGGGAGTACTTGAGCGGAGGCTTGGATAGCTAGAAATGAGGTTTGATCAGACTGTGGCGCGTAAAGACATGCTAACCATACCTTGGAAATACAGGCTGGAAACGGAGGAATTCCGAGACTTTTCATGACACGGAATGAAAACGGTCGTTTCGAACCAAAAAGGACCCCATACTATGTAGTTCTGACAGACGGCTCCATGAAAGCTAGTTTGGGAAACAACCTTGTTCCGCCAAGGGACTTACAGCTCAAGAATCCTAGAGGCTCTTGAGCTCGATTCCACCGGCCCAGCTCAGCGCTCAACTAAGCCGGAGCGCCCGAGACGATGACGGAAGGCAGAGTTCTATCGATTGCCTTGATGGCTCTTCTCTTGGACTCCGTCTCGGTGCTACCGATGCACCCGGACCACACTACGGGCCACACAGCAAGATCGACAAACTCAAAAAAAATAAAAAAAAAAAAAAAAAAAAAAAAAATATA
>NJFT01000436.1:0-10593 GCA_002221725.1 Scedosporium boydii | reverse complement strand
AAAAAAAAAAAAGCAACATTCCCGTTGGGTGTCTCGTTAAGGCATTCCGCTGAATTACAGGTGGTATTTGTTACGCTGTACTTCTAGTTTCGGAAACGTTCGTTGGTTACGAAGTAAAGGGAAGCTCTTTGCAACTAGGGAAGCTTCTAGAACTACACAGCCAGAGTTGCACCTCATCATTGTGCGCAATGTCCTGGCCCTCACCTCCGCCGTATTGGGATCGAGACATGACCGGGCCGGTAACCGGCATTGGACCGGATCAAAGTTAGATCAAGTCACCATGGCTGGCCCCACTTATGTCCCGACCCAATGCTGAAGAAAGTCATGATGATTAATTGGGCCATTATAAATCATTGGGCCACCGCCGAGGAGGCCAATGTTGAAAAACAAGCGACCAGGATCTTTCGTCTCACTCCGGCTCTACGATTCAACTCTCTCCCCGCCTTATTGACTTAAAGATCTTGTTTTCCATCTCCCCACGGCTCTAGAGTTTTAATCTTCCTCTCCACTTAGTGATCAGCGATCATGGCTCGAATTTCGGATTTTAAGGTCCTTTGTTTTGACGTCTACGGTACCCTAATTGACTGGGAAACCGGGATTCTGACCAATCTCCGACCAATCCTGGGCACCAACACCGATTTCAGCAGGGAGAGACTGCTTGACATGATCCACGAATGCGAACGCTCGCAGCAGGCTATTACCCCCGAGCTCAAATATCACGAACTGCTCACGACCATCCACCCGCAAATTGCAGAGAAGCTGGGCCTACCAAAGCCCTCTTTAGACCAGAGCAAAGCTTTCGGTGCCTCTGTAGGCAACTGGCCAGCCTTTCCAGATTCTGTGGAGGCCTTGAAACGACTCAGTCAGCACTACAAGCTTGTTGTATTGTCAAACGTCGATCGCGAGTCTTTCTCCCGCAGCAATAGTGGACCACTGAAGGGCACAAAGTTCGACCTTGTCATTACTGCCCAGGATGTGGGCAGCTACAAGCCTAATTTAAACAATTTCGAATACATGATTCAGGAGGTTAATGAAAAGTTTGGTGTTCCGAAAGACCAAATCCTTCAGACAGCACAGAGCCAATTCCACGACCATCACCCGGCCAAGCAAGTTGGCATTCGATCGAGCTGGATAGTTAGGCCTGGTGCAGTTATGGGCAATAGGAGTGATACTGTGTATGATTGGAAGTTTGATACGCTTGGTGAGATGGCTGATGCGGTTGAAGCTGAGCTGAAGGCTTCAAGTGCCTGAAGGGTTTATTTTGCGAAGGGGGAATGCTTTTATGTTAGCTTCAGGAAGCGAGAAGGAATCTAGGGCTAGAAAATGATATAAGAGAAATTAATTGATGCATTGGTAAGGAATGTGTTGTGCCTTTGGAAACTTATCCCTCTGCTTTCATTCAAGCTCGGTATACATCTAGATTGGTAATGCTCATGTATTTTGGAAACAAGCTAGCTACGGATGGCCATTTTCAAGGTCTCCGACAACTTGGAAGCTAGGAAGGTCCCTTATAAGACCCATATCTTCGACATCGCTATTTCAGCTGCCACGCGACAGCCATGGACATAAATTGGGAGAGCACACCATAGCACTGTTGCCATCGAGACGGATAAATCCCATTTCCTTGACTCTTGAAGCAAGGTATTAGAATTGTTTTTCAAATACCTGACACTGGAGTTGGTGATTTTAGGCTACCAAGGAAAGAGAGGAAATGACCAATCGATGGATAATAATAAGGTGCCAGACTCCGGAACGACTCCCCCTCTGCATGCACTTCCCCCTTATCATCCCGTGGTAATCCCTACCATTTCCACCACATCCAGGATAAGGTTAGGAACTTAAGATCAAGGTAATAAACTAGAAATGCCGACTCCCGACGTTGGTCCCAGTTGCATTTTTTTCTCCGGGGGTTGCCTGGTCGGATAATGTATAACATCCAGAGTGCTGAAAATACCCCAGTGTTCCCTGCCCCCAACAATTTCTTTTCCACCAATATTTTAAAATGTTTTGGGTGGGGCAGGGGGGTTAACTAAGCGGTCTCCAAGCGGATAAGACTAAGGGCACTTCAGGGGCCATAGGCGAGTCCGGAGATGCTGTCGTTGCGTGTTTTGCGCATTGTGACCGGCAGTCTGGCGTCGTGCTGCCGGTGGTTGGGTGGGACCGGCAATCTGCATTTGGAACAGGGCCGGTCAGCCACATCGGTTCACAGGGCGCGACACCCAGGGCAAACCGCATTAAGAAGCCGGCTAGTATTTGATTAGATTATCACGGGATCATTATACTAGTATTATACCCCGTCTTTGGTGTAAGGGAAATGCCATTGTTTGAAAAATGTTTACTTCGACGTCCAGGCCCCTTTATGCCGTTCATCCCTATCTTCGGAGATACTCCGTCATGGCTGTACCTATTCGCAACTACAGAATCGCCGCGATTCCAGGTGATGGCATTGGTATGGAGGTTGTTGATGCTGCTCTTAGGGTGGCGGAGGCAGCTGCAGAGGTTTCTGGGAAGTACCGGATTGAGATTACGAAATTTCCTTGGGGGAGCGCATATTACAAGAAGACCGGGGCATTCCTCCCCACCGACTTCCAAAACACGCTAAAGCAGTACGATGCTGTGTTATTCGGTGCCGTAGGGTACCCGGGTACGTGGAAATATACCACACAATATCTATTAATGGTGTTTTCTTTCTAATAATTGTGGTCCAGACGTCCCTGACCATCTATCCCTCTGGGGCCTCCTGCTAAAAATGCGCGGGCCAATGCAACTCTACGCCAATGTCCGCCCCATCAAGTGTCTTACAAAACCCCGGCTTACCGATGTCTCACCTTCCGATCTTGACTGGCTTCTTATCCGTGAGAACAGTGAGGGAGAGTACGCTGGCCATGGTGGGCGGTCGCACCTGGGCGAAAGCTGGGAAGTGGCCACGGAAACAAGCATTTTTACCCGCCACGGAATCACACGAATCATGCGTTTCGCATTTGAAGCAGCCCGGGAGAGGCCGCGGAAACATCTCACCGTCGTCACGAAGTCGAATGCTCAACGCCATGGGCTTGTCCTTTGGGATGAAATTGCCGCTGAAGTGGCCGCTGACTTTCCAGATGTCGCCTGGGATAAAGAGCTTGTGGATGCTATGACAATGCGGATGGTGACGAAGCCGCAGAGCATTGACACAATAGTAGGCACAAACCTCCACATTGATATTCTCTCCGATCTAGCCGCCTCACTAGCGGGTTCGATTGGCGTCGCTGCGTCGGCAAACTTGGATCCCACGCGGAAGAATCCTTCTGTATTCGAGCCTGTGCATGGGAGTGCTTTTGATATAATGGGAAAGGGAATTGCAAACCCTATTGGGGCTGTCTGGGCGGCCGCAGATATGCTGTCCTGGATAGGGGAAAAGGATTCCGGGGCTGCGGTCATGGCCGCCGTGGAGAGGGCGTGCAAGGCTGGTAAGGTTACCAGGGACATAGGAGGGATGTTGAACACGAAGGAAGCAGCCGAAGCAATTTGCAGGGAACTATTGGAGAAGAAATCAGACTAGATTAAGTACGAGAGGAATTGAAAGACAGGTTCGATTTGTTTGTCTCCGTTTGTTGACATTGGGTACAAGATGCATCGGGTTGAGTGGACGATGCGCGATACGTAATCTTGCCGCGAATTCTGGAAAACGGCTTTTGAGGTGATAAAGGCGGGCCAACAGGAGAGAGAGGACTTATTAGTAGAGTCATTTATTGGCGTCAACAATGGCCCAGTGAAGAAAGATGGTGCCAGCCACGGTTCGAAGCAGATCAGATGGATTAATAGACACGTGCTAGAAGTAGAGATCAGCGAATTATCAAGCAATATCATACTTTCTATTTGAACTTTTCTGTTCTCATATGAATCCAATCGTCCCGACTAAACATCCAATCCAGTCATGACCATTTTTGTTACCAAAAACTCATCGATGCCATACTTGCCGCCTTCTCGACCAAATCCGCTTTGTTTTACTCCCCCAAAGGGCGCTACAGGGTCGCTAATCGCGCCTTAATTCTCACAATATTAGCGAAGATTTGGAGGAAAATAGAGGTGCAGGGAGTGTACTTGCCGACGTTGACGCCCACCATGCCCACCTCGAGAGCCTCCGCTACCCTCCAACACCGAGTTACATCCTTACTATAAAAATACCCTGCCAGGCCAACATCGGAATCGTTGGCCAAGGCAATAGCTTCCTGCTCTGACTCGAATGCGAAAACGGCAGCGACAGGCCCAAAGGTCTCTTCATGGCAAATCTCCATGCCCGGCCTCATGTCCGCGAGCACTGTAAGTCCAAAGTAATTTGGGCCAAGGTGCGAGAGTGGCTCGCCGCCCAAAAGCACCCGTGCACCCTTAGTGACAGCATCTTTGACGTGTTCGTGGACCTTGGCAACGGCGCGACTATGGACTAGCGGGCCATGTGTAGTCTCCTCCTTGAAGCCATCACCTACTACAAAGGCGCGAACAGTCTCGACCACCTTGGCGAGGAATTCCTCATATACGCTGCGATGGACTAGGATGCGATTGGCGCACACGCAGGTCTGACCAGAGATGCGGAACTTGGAGGCCACGAGTCCGCGCACTGCCGCATCAAGGTCTGCATCCTCGAACACGATGAAGGGGGCGTTTCCACCAAGCTCAAATGATAACTTCTTCAGGGTTGAGGCGCTCTGACTCATGAGAAGCTTTCCCACTCCAGTGGAGCCAGTAAATGAGACCTTTTTGATTGCCGGGTGTGTTGTGAGGATGCGCCCGACATCTGCCGTATTTTCGAGCGTTGTAATGACATTGACAACGCCGGCGGGGAATCCCGCACGATGGGCTAGCTCCGCCAGAGCCAGCGCAGTCAGCGGGGTTTCTCCCGGTGCCTTTACAACAAGGGTGCAGCCAGCCGCAAGGGCCGGGCCAGCCTTCCTTGTGATCATGGCGGCGGGGAAGTTCCACGGCGCGATAAGTCCACAGACACCGACAGGCTCTCGTAGGGTAACTATGCGACAAGCTGGGTTGGTGGCTTGCATGGTATCGCCATAAATACGGGGGGCTTCTTCGCTGAACCATTCTAAGAAGGACGCGGCGTACCGAACTTCAGTGAGAGAATCTGCCAGGGGCTTTCCGTTCTCAAGAGTGATGATGTGGGCGAGATCTTCCACATTCTCGATCATAAGTTCATACCAGCGACGGAGGAGCGTGGCCCGCGAACGTGGGGTAGTTTTACGAAATGAGTTGAAGGCATTCTTGGCCGAGTCAATGGCTGATTCTGTGTCGACGCCGTCAAACTCGGGGCATTTCGCAACCACATCACACGTGGAGGGGTCGAAAAAAATTGGTAAGTTAGAGGAGGAAGGTAAATGCTGTAGATGGAGGTAAACACACTATCAACAGCAAATTGCTTCCCGCTCCTGGCACCGACCCACCGGCCCGCAACATAGCATTTTGTCTTGAGGATCGAAGGATCCTCGAGCTGTGACATAGTTAGATTTAGAGCTGCCTTCGAAAAAACAAGTCAAGGAATGGAGTTGGGTTCCATAATACAGACTTTGAGCTCCATGTTGAGTCGATACGGCCCGTCTCTGATAAAATACTGCACTTCTTCGTTTTTTCCTTTTTGACTCTCTTCCTTTCGCTTTTCTAGATGAGAGTATGCGTTTTGGATAAAAAATAAATTTTCCTTTATACTAGAGGTTTCGGCCGGTGGTCTTGTCGACAATGCTTTTCTCCAGGCTCTACTCAATCGCTTCTTGCTCAAGGAGTGGCCCTCCGAGCCCGGTCCGGCCACCACCGGGCCGGGATTAGGAAAAAAATTTTCGCCTCTCCTCCTTATTTTTTGGCCTCAGCTCTTGTGACGAGTTGATCCGGCCTTCGTCCGTTGGTGTGGATCTGGCTTGGTCCAAATGTCACGAGTCTACTCCGCAATCGGAAGTAGATAACGAAGGGGACCTATTAGAAGCCGTCCTAATCAGCAGGTTTGACATTCCGGTTCCATGTTGCTGGTTGCCGGCCTTCCACTAATTTTGGGGGCTCGGCAACTAGCCGGTCCATGGCGGCTTCACTCCAGCATCTCGGTGTACTCTGAGTTTTTACTTGTACATGCTTCCGTCAGGCAAATCTCACTTTAAATAGCCTTCAGCTATCTTCATTATTTCATTTGTCTACACAGAGTGACACACTAGTAAAGTAAATTGATTCTAACAAAAATTATCACGACAAGCGACACGCGAAATGGCCGGAACTATCCAAACTTCCGTGGTGACCGGGGTCCCCGGTCCCCAGTCTAAGGCGGCGGCAAAGAAACTCGACACCTTCTTCGACTCCCGCGCTGTATATTTCGTTGTAGACTATGAGAAGAGTTTTGGCAACTAGTATGTATCGCGTCTCTGAGTGATTCAATTTCCCCTTCTAACAGTCGATCAAGCATCGTTGACGTGGATGGCAACAAATATCTCGATGTGTAAGTTCCTGACCTCTGCCACCTTCCTTTATCGCCTTATTGACTCCTATCCCAGCTACTCGCAAATTGCCTCAATCCCTGTGGGTTACAATAACCCTGCTCTCATCGTCGCCGCCCAATCGCCATTGATGGTCGCTGCCCTCGTCAACCGTCCGGCTATTGGTAATTTCCCCTCGCGCGATTGGCACGACATTCTTAAGGACGGACTCCTCCGTGTTGCACCCAAAGGCCTCGATCACATCTTTACCGCGCAGTCTGGGTCTGAAGCAAACGAGCTGGCTTTCAAAGCATCGTTTATGTTTTATAGACGGAAGGAGCGCGGCCACGGAGTGGAGTGGACTGATGAGGAAATCAAATCCTGCTTAGACAACGCGAAACCTGGGTCCCCAGACCTAGCCGTCCTGAGTTTCGCAAACTCTTTCCACGGCCGAGGTTTTGGCAGCTTGTCGACAACTCGGTCCAAGGCGGTGCACAAACTTGATATCCCTTCATTCAAGTGGCCCCAGGCACCGTTCCCTGCCCTTAAGTACCCTCTCGACAAGCATGTTGAGGAGAACGCTGCAGAGGAGCGACGGTGCCTGGATGAGGTTGAGCGCCAGATTATCAGTTGGCATTGCCCAGTCGCGGCCCTGATTGTTGAGCCGATCCAGAGTGAAGGGGGTGATAATCATGCCTCCTCCGTATTCTTCCAAGGGTTGCGTGATCTTACCAAGAAGCATGGTGTCGTTATGATTGTTGATGAGGTGCAGACTGGTAAGCGGGCATGTCCATAGTCGCTGCTACTGGTTGACTCAAGCTCACTGAGATTCCCTGCAGGTTTTGGCGCTACTGGCAAATTCTGGGCGCATGAGCACTGGAACTTGACATCCCCTCCTGACATAGTCACCTTCTCGAAGAAGGCCCAGACTGCTGGATACTTCTTTGGTGATCGCATGCTTATTCCGGATAAGGCGTACCGCCAGTTTAACACCTGGATGGGCGACCCGGCGCGTGCGGTCTTGAGCAAGGCCGTTGTTGGTGAGATTTTGGAGAAGAACTTGGTCGAGCAATGCGTGCGTCAAACCCAGTGGCCCGCGTCTATTTTTCAGCCAGGACTAATTGAGCTCGCTAAATATAAAATAATAGGCTCGTGTTGGAGACGCTCTGTATGCTGAACTTGATAAGCTTGCACAGAAATATCCTCAGCACATCCGCAACCTTCGAGGAAAGGGTTACGGGTAAGTCTTCGTTGCGCCACTACACTACAAGTTCCATAAAAGCCCACTGTCCACTAACGAGAAGGCAGAACATACATTTCCTTTGACGCGAAGGATTCTGCTGCGCTTGTAGGAAGCATGAAGGAACTCGGCGTCAATGTAGGCACTTGTGGTGTTCGGACTGTCCGTCTACGACCCATGCTCATTTTCGAGGAGTCTCACAGTAAGTGTCTCGTTTCTCTATTTGCTAAACTTGCTACTAATAGTTTGTTTTAGTACCTATTCTCATCACTGCGTTGGACAAGGCTATTTCTCTGAATAGGTAAGAGGATAAAGATATTAATTTAGTAGATTGTAGATAGAGAAGCTAGAAGAAAGAAGAAAACAAGAAGAGCACCGTGTTGAAGCTGGAACAGTAGTAGAAGTGAATTGCATAATATAAGAAACACGATCCATCCCTCCATACGGCCCGAATACCAACCCCAAATTGCCTCTCAATCATGGCTGATAGGTGCTCGTCGGACGCAATCCTAGTCCCGAGTTCTCGTACGCCATGTCCGTTGCCCTCATCTGTGCAATGCTGTCCTCGCCCTATGTTCCACTTGCCGGTGCTCGGTCGGCCCTTGATCATGTCGACGAAGGCCTCCAGCTGCCACCGGTACGGAGTCCAGTACGCCTATCCAGGATAGTCAAGATGGTCTCCTTCCACGTGTAGCCCTTCTTCGTCTCCCCAGTCTTCCATTTCTTTACCATAGACCCATCGCTGCCCACCTCGGGTTCCCTGTTTTCTGATGATGAACTCGTCCTCAGCGGTTATGCTGTGGAAAACGGCGGACGCTAGTGGGTTGGCGTAGGTTGCCTTGCGCGTGCGCGTCTTGATCTGGCCCCCCTGGAAGCGACCCGCCATCGATATGAACGGGCTTGTGGAGGACTTCGGGATGAGGCAGGCCCGCCTCCCTGATGCCAGACTGTAGGTTGCCATGTGTGTCGGCCGTCACGCCGTCAGAGAAACACCAGTGTGCATCAAACCTCTAATCACCCTTGCAGGGAGCCTCGGCCTTTTTCCAGTCACGCGAAGCGCGAAGCAATCGCCTGCTCAACGACCTCTGGGTGTTGCTTTGCAAGTCAGGTAAGAGACTGGGGGCTGGCGTTGCCATATTATACTTCCGCTAGCCACTTCCCGACCAAAAAAAAAAAAAAAAAAA
Organism: Scedosporium boydii; assembly: GCA_002221725.1. NCBI lineage: Eukaryota > Fungi > Ascomycota > Sordariomycetes > Microascales > Microascaceae > Scedosporium > Scedosporium boydii. Next base: position 1,729 of record NJFT01000436.1, on the reverse strand, counting down.
AAAAAAAAAAAAAGTTACTATTTCTAGTTTAAAATGAAATTGAAGAAAAGAGAGAGACTTCGGTAATGACTTACGGGGGGCTTGCGACTTTTGGGGGTATGCTGAAGCCCCCATCATCTAGTACGAGGGGCGCAGGAATCCCATCCTCGCGAAGGTAGAGAGGTAGTTTCTAGGCAAGATAGGACCTCCCTCTGCATCCTCCGTCGTTTTATGATCGAGTTTGTCGACGTTGCCCCTCCGAAAGTGTAGGCACGCAAGAAGATGTGTTGTCGAGGTAGAATGACGAAATGTAAAGGAAACAAGCTCCGTTTGAAAAGGGAGGAACTCCCACCTCGTCATGTCTGTGGAATCATTTGAACCGGCGCATATTCCTTACCAATCGCCTCTCTCTACTTTTTCTTTTCCCCGTTTTTTTATGGCGTTGTATTTACTTGCTCCTTTTCGCCGAGATTATTGATCGGGTTTCGAATTCCGTTCGGTCACACATTCCGCAGCTCATGAGGACAAACATTCCGTGGATTGGGCCGACCACGTGGACGGAGACGGCGTACTCGTGCCCCGCCTAAATCACGGAGATTTCAGTCGTTAGATACATCTACACACGCTAATCCCGTTCGCCTGGCCGACTGTTCTCTCATCTCTCGACTGGTCTGTCAAATTTCTCCTCAACCGAGGTCGCGTCCAACTGGACGTGACTTTTTGCTTCCGTGGGGCCACACCGCCTCCCTTCTTCCTTCGAGCGCCCGAGTCGCGGCCAGGTCGCGGCCAGGTCGCGGCCCGGTCGCAACAATTGTGAATTTATTTCTTCTACTTACAATATTATACGAAGAAGACTCCTGCTGATTATTAACTCCCCGACATCTTTATAAAGCTGCTGTAACCATTCCTAGACCATACTTCAACGCTCATTGCTTCCAACCTTTGCATACCGACACCGACAAGGACTGAGACACACATCTCCAACTTAAGAGGTTGTATTACCCAATTCCGACAAACTAGCTTTCCACACTTTCTACTTCTAGTTTAGACTGCCTTTGCATTGCTGCTTTGATTTAAACTACAAGGTGTACCTGAACTCCGGAGACTCCTCAATAACGATCTCGCCCCGATCTGCCTTTTTATTAAGCCGCCTCAGGAGGTACACTGATAAAGCCGCTAGGAAGGCATCGAAAAGAAGGAGGGCTCCAGTTGCTATAATACCAGGAGTATAATCCGGAGCATTCTTTTAATCTCGTTAGGACTTGCCTATTCGATTCGATCTTTTGGATACATTTTTGGGGCGGGTACGTTGGTTATTCATGACTCACCTCTTGTCGGAAGACCTGCGAGGAGTAGATGCCTCCAATGGCAGCGCATACAACCTGGGTTACCGTGAGGACGCTCCTCTTGGCGTCGAGGCGAACGTTGTTCTGACCCCAAGCCAGAGCCGAGGAGATTAGAGCTGTGGCGCCACCCATGCCCAAGAAGGTGCCGACGTACCGGCCAGCAGGTGCGTCTAAGAAGCCGGTCAAGGCGAGACCGGCTACGGCAATAAGGCAGTTTGCGATGGCAAAGCTACCCCGCTGGTGGACCCTGTCGGCTACCCACGATAGTGCCAAGGAGTAAGTTGACGACCCCACTTTCCGCCCGCCCCCCCATTCCGCCCCCCCAAAAAACCACATCGCCATTTCAGCCCATCCAACTTCAATCATGGATTATTTCCACACTTCTAGTCACCACAATACAGGAA
>NJFT01000435.1:0-10887 GCA_002221725.1 Scedosporium boydii | reverse complement strand
TAACTTTTGAATTGGAGACCTATCACAGGTTCCGTCCGCGATCTCTGATTAAGCTAAGCATACACTACTTCGTACATCACTTCGTACAGTTCTGGCATATAACACAACCCCAAAGTCAGATTTTGGGGGTGGGCATTCAAGGCCCTGGTCCTCCAAGGGTGCGGACTGCAGGACACACCAAGTTCGATTCGCCGTTATTCCTAACTAGGACCAATGAGCAAGAAGGGCAAAGGGATTTTCACAGGGGTGTGTGTAAGTGTTTCCTTTTCTTCCCTCGTCATCTCTGATGAAGTCCAGATGTCGAGCAATTGCTTGGGGATGCTTGTTGAACTCGATTCTTGGGTTGCATATTGTCCCGCCCGATCTATTACCCTCGTCCACTTCCAACCCCAACGTACAGAGCAACAGGAGGTTCAGCTCATCCTACCCTCCTATCCCTCGTTCTTGCTTTGAGATGAGATATCCACACTTCAAATCAATCCCCAAGCCACAGTGGGCGGGTCATTTTTATACCGTTCCCGTTTACACATGAGAACACCCTCTTGGCAGAGAGATCCTGTTGACGTTGGATTTTCTGGCAAATGATAATCACACCCTGCAATAAGACGCCGTGAAGATCAAACTCAGCCCTGGACGGGTCAGAGATCTACTTGGCACGCACGCAAACTCTCGCATTCCGCCGGGCTGGAATCGGGGCCTTTTTTTCATGCCTTTTTTTTTTTTTTTTCTTTATTTTTAGGGCAAGGCTGGCCTGCTTGTCGAGGCCCAAAGACATATACGAGGAGCTATTTCGAGTGAGTGTGCATCGTGTATGTCGGCGCTCATCATCTCAAACCCCGGAGAGCACCGGTCACGTCGGAAATGGTACCAGCCCTGTATACGCAGACTTTGTACACTCATGGCCCGAAACCCTCCTCCGCAAAACAGGCGTTTTTTTCCAACTTCGTACTGTGGTTGTGGATGTCTGTCGATCATCTTACCGGCACTTGAAAGATATCTCCGTGTTCGGACAAAGTGGGCCCGTTTTCCCTCAGACCCTTCCAGTAAGCGCGGGTCAGTCTCTTCGTTAATGTTATTCCCCCACAGGCAACATCCAGAAATCATGAGATGGCAGCTGTACTTTCGTCGTTTATTGCTAGTTTACTTCGTAGTGATCCAAGCTTGTGGTATCGAAAATGGAATTAGCCCCGTTTTTATGCCAAAAAGTTGTTCAATGTCTGGAAGTGTATTATTTATGACAACCCAGTTGCCAGCTAGTTAAGCATCCATGTCGGTTTAGGCCCTAAACCAGACGACATAAGGGGAGCCGCGGTCAATGATATCTTGAGATGCTGCAACACCGCCAAATATGCACGCCTGCCGTTCTTCGAACTTCGACATCAAGCCCATCCATGGAGAGATCAAATTTACACGACGCCGCCAATCCTTCGATACCGCATACACTAGAAACATTGGATCAGCAGCACTTGTCCCCACACTGCTCACTGCACTTTTACATCTGCCAAACGTCAAATTTGTGAACTAGAAAGGGACACACTCAGGTACGAAGATATCAAATCCGATTGATGGTATTAGTCCCAGTTGGTTCGCGCACCGCCGGCGACGAATGGTGGCCTGTGGTCTGGTGTTTGACCAGAATGCGGGCCACCCATTTTCCGGCTGCAATTTTGGAAGTACAAAAACACCAAGACAGCACGATAATCAACACAATGGCAACGTAGTAAGTACACGCCCAATGCCCTGAAAATTTGCAGCAACAGAATGCGCCACGAAGTGCAGGCGAGTTTTGGGCAATGGGTGGGCAACGCTCACGCATTCGGTACCCCGATTCTAACGACTCCAGAGACCGGAAAAAGGCCTCATTCGGTCGACCTTACAGAAGACTCGAACACCTGGCTGCCCTTGTTGAAATAGGAATAGCGCCTTTCCTTTCTATCCCCTGTATCCTTTCCCCCCCCTTGTCTCCTTCCTTTAGGGGGGGTAAGAGTTATTCAGTTCCGCGTCCTGTCTTGGGTTTGGAAGATCCACCCCCGGCGTGTACTGCCTATTTCTCCTGTCTGTCCATATTCCAACCATACCCCATGCTGACCTGGTCCTCGACATGGAGAAGGTGGGCCCGAAGAGGAAGATACTTTGTCCTCGCCAGTGCCGTATTATTCTCAAATCTGGAGGGCTGGGGGGGGGGCAAGAATGCTAAAGTGATTCCCCCTATGCGACGCTGTCCTTCAATGATGGGGATGGTCCATCAAAGTGCAGCAGCTTGATTCCGGTCTCCGTGAAATAAGGTCTGGCCCTGTAAGTGAGTGAGCTACTTGTACACAGGCACCATGGTGACATTTTGCTGGCTTGGTGCATCGGGGAGACTGAGCCACAAGGGTCCTGAGAAACAGAGAGCCGCCAATCTCGGCCCAGGTACAAAGTAATGTCCCCATGAAATGTTTGTCCTTTTCTTAATAATCGCTGCGTGTTGAACGCACACATCTCTCTACTACGAAGTAATGATAGCTAAATTCCCCAGATGAGCTGCTGCGGGACGACTCTCTTCACCTCTTCACACTCACAGTTTCGTTTTCATACAAGATAAGCGCGCAGAAAAGAGAAGGGCGCCTACTGGTCAGAGAGGGGACTCTGCAAACACAAGATAGAGGCACAAAATCGAGAAAGAAAAAAGAAGAACAGGCAGTAGCGTATTGAACGAAAGCCCGGACTTTCAATGGCAGACATCGAGGTTACTCTTCCGCATACCACACACCAGGGTACATCATGGAGTGCCCAGCAGCTTCTAGGTCTTTTCCAAGCTGGCAGTGTGCAGCAGTGCAGTTCAAATTGGACCTGGCTCTCTCACACACCTCCCACACGCCTCCCTCACGCCTCCCTCTCACACGCCTCACCACCCTCTGTACACCCCCTCCCCTTTCCCGAGAAGTAGTTTCCTCTTCTCTTTACAGCACTGTACTTCGTACTTCGCCAACATAAACATCCCGACTTGCAGTCAATCTTTGCTTCAAGCAATACGTCGTACCTCCAAATGTTCTTAAAGCGAGCATCCCCATTTCTGGATTTCTTCTGGCCTCTTACTTCTCTGCCATACTCGCCACCTTCGTTGTTTTCGACAATCCTTCCTTCGTTCTCTCAAGTCTACCTCGATCCATTGCTATCTTGCCAGTATACATCAATTACTTACATTGGCAGCCCTCAGTCCACCATCCACCATCCAACCGGTTACTTGCGATTCCGCAGGTCGCGCACGACGTCCAGCCCCGGAAGCAATCTGCCTTACACCTCTGCACGGAATTCAATGTCAAACCTTCGCAACGCAACTTCACAACACAGTCCCGGCTAGATTACAAGTCCCGAATCTGCAGGAGCCAGTGTTTATCGACCATTGAAAGCTTGCCCTTCTCCTCCCTTCTAGCTCTCCCAACATCCAGCATACCACACCATTGTTTCCTAGGCCTCACTGAGGAACCTTCTTAGTCTTCCTTTATTACTTTTCTGCTTTGCATCTATACCAATGGATTTCCAGCAGGCTACACGGCCACTTGGGAGCCATCTCCCCTTCCCTCAGGATCTCTTTGCATCCCCGGACGAAGCTCTTTACCCTTACCCCTCGGAGATGTCACCTTGGAGTCGTTCGTCCCCTGCTTTCCACCCCTTTGATCCTTATTATTCCCAGGTGAAGAATCTCGACAATCGTGGCCTCGGCATGCTAGGACCATACGAACAAACCCCGTCTCAGGCTCAAAGCCCTGCCAGCACAATGCCGAGCCCCCTCCTGGACTCCGAGAACTTCAGCCCCATGTCCCCCGTAATTCGCAACGCCTTCTCCCCCGCGCCCCATGGCGAACATATCGGACACTATTTCCCATTCGGACGGGATGACGGAGGCATGGGAGGCCATCCACAGGGATACGTGAATCTCGGAGAGGTTGGCCACCATCCCTATTCCGACCATGCCGAGAACTCCACCATCGTTGTGGCTTCCGAACCTAGCCACCTGGCACACGGTGGCGGCGTCTACTCCCCAGCATCGCCCGGAGGAAGTGCCGATGGCTATCACCCGGACGGTATGACTGACATTATGAGCGACTCTAGAGAGATACCGGCTCCCTTCCACCAAGCGGATCGTATGGACGTCGATAGCCCGGCCCCTAGTCGCGGCAAAAAGGCTACGCCCACCAAGTCCTATCCGCCTCGCAAGCGCGACCGGCAAGTTAACAATATGACGGCCAATAACAAGAAGTCCAGACGAACGACAGCTTCATCCTCTCGGAGTGTACATTGCGGCACCTGCGCCGAAATGTTTAGAACCAACAGCGACCTCCAAGACCATATCCAAAGAATCCACTCCAGGCCACTGAAATGTGTCTTCGACTATGCTGGCTGCACGGCCACCTTCAACAGCAAGAATGAATGGAAGCGCCACGTGCTTTCACAGCATGTCATTCTATACTATTGGGTTTGCACCGACCCGGGATGTATGCGTGCCAACCCGGACTCCGGAGGGGCCATCTTCAATAGGAAGGATCTCTTTACACAGCACGTTCGGCGCATGCATATTCCGGACCAGTACAAGGATTCCAACAACAACAAGTCCCCCGAGTGGGATGCCCTCCTCCGCGAAATGCAGAGACAAGCAGAGCGCAAGAGGTGCCAAATGCCTCAGTACATGCGGTGCCCCGCCGAGGGCTGCACTACCGACTTCAATAGTCCTAATGCCTGGGACGACCGCATGGAGCATGTGGCCCGGCACCTCGACAAGCCTGGTGAGCCCAGAGTCGTCTTTGGGGGAGACCAAGATAGCACCCTCACGGATTGGGCATCGAGCCCTTCTGTCAACATCGTTCGCCGCGTGAGTGAGGATAAGTGGGAACTCGTCGTCCCACTCAAGACCACCGCCAAGGAATTGGTTGCGGCTCGGAGACCGCCCGTCAACCGCCACGCTCATGATTCGGAAGAAGATGCTGATGGCGAGCCGGAATAGAGACCATTTGTTTTTAATCGTTTTTTTTTTTCCTTCTTTCCTTTTATTCTTGAGACGTTTACCAATTCATATCATCCAGAAAAAATAGGGGTTAGGGGAAAAAATATGTGAATTATTTTTCCAACATTTTGGCGGTGTTCTATCCTGTTCTCTATATTTTTCTTCTTTATTTCCTTACTAGTTTCCTTTTCCTTTTCTTTTTCTTCACGGCTTGTTTTGAACGGACGGTATACAGGAAAGGGCAATGCTATTCATTAACGTCTCTCGATATATTTTTATACCCCATTCCTCATCATTTCCTTTTCCCTTCTCTTTTCTGCTTCTCTTTTCTACTTCTTCCCTTCTGCACATGTCAAGAACATAAAAATACACTCACACTGATGATACAAGTTTGGAAATAGCGCATCTCTATTCTGCATTGGTCTATCTGGGTTTTCATATATTGTATAGTCTTCGTTGTTTGGGTTGAGTTTTATTTTGTATCACGATGGGCCTTAATGTGGAATCGGTTTTCTTTTATCTTCAGTGCTTCGATCCTAATATGGAGAGTCTCTAGGATCTGATTTTGGCGGCGCAGAGAGTAATATACTGTCTTTTTATTTTATTTTATCTCATTGAGACTCTATCTTTTCTTCCTTTTCCTTCTTGTTTTTTTTCCATAAGTATACTTGTATATCCGCCGTGTTTAAGAAGCCTCGTCACCGCATCATAGCGCTTGAAGATGTGGGAGCAAGGTGGTGCATTGAGGACGATGATGGGCTTACACTAGATTGCGTAGACAGACACATTGACACTTAGTAGAATTTTTCTTGGTATTATCGACACACTCCTCTTTTTCGGTATGTGAGAGACTTCAATGTTCTTCTCAGCGTAAATGCTAAATGATGCAGCTACGGACGGACGGGAGCCGTCTCTTGCTTTTGCGCCCCTGCAGTGACACGGGAATTTCTCCCCTTCGACGCGAGTCATTTCATATTCTTTTCGGTATGATGCACATAGCGCCCGTGTGCGGGTGAATCATGAGGCCGATGAGTGGCGGCATGCTCGGAAAGATGATGAGTCCGGGGAGAGGTACATCACTTATAAGAGCCTCAATGAGGCGGTTCGCAACCCAGGACACATTCGTCAATTTCGACGAAGAATAAGAGCATGATCAATAAAATACTTGCGCAGAAGAAAATTTCGCGTACGAGGATTCGCATCCTAAATCCTCACAACAGGATAACCACACCCCCATGGGCGACCAGGTGGACAGTGTTGCGTCAAAGTCCATCAAGGCGAGCCATCGAGATGATCCAAGGCGTCCCTCGATCGACAGACGTCGTGATCATTTTTTAGTTTCTCACCCTGCAATCCACCCACCTCGACGAAGTCTTCCACGGTCCTTTTGTCCTTACGCGGCGTATTATACTATATTCGTAATGCCGGGGGAGGGAGATTCGGTGATCTATTAAGCCGGTCGGCTCGGACTTGAGTTTGGTCTTGTAAGACGTTGGTTGCTGTCGCTCCGCTGATGTTTCTGCCTGCAGTTCAATTTGCGTTTCCGTTGCTGTTACCGTTGCTGTTGCCGTTGCCGGACCAGAAAACAATGAACCCCACCTCGAAATCCATCAGTGGTCACGACCTTCCCTTCCGGCCCGTACGTAACTCTAAAACATAAACGACACTTGGAGTGTTCAAATTGGTTGTTTACCAGTACCGCGTAGTGCTTGCGTACTACAAGACTCGTATCGATTGTGTACACTGGCTACGCTCCTACCGAGTCCGTCCCGCCTGTAATTGTGGTTTGTGTCACACTGCCTCCTCTGCAACCAGATGTCGTATCGAACGACGACCTCTCTCCGTCTCTCCTCCGCCGAGTAGTGCGTCTCACGTAGAACCCGCATCATTCGATGGCCCTTTGGGTCCTTTCATCAATTGGTCAACACCCCAGATCCCAACAAGCCACCGCACTCTTCGACGCCTGCTTCCCCCTAGTCCGTCCGTCGCCACACCAGGGCAGAACTGGATAAATCAATATCCGTACTATTGGCGTGTGCTCACCAGTCGGCGATCGGTACACAGAATCCTGCGTCCCCCACAACGTCTAGACTGCTGAAAAGACCTCAAGCTCTCAAGCTCCCGGTTTTCTCAGGACTGAACAAGCGAGGCGGTGCGCTTTCCAAGCGTCCAAACTTACCCACTCTCTAGGCTGATTCCAAGACAGGGCTTCTGATCGATCCACCAGCCAGTTCCAGGGTTTAGGCGATGCGACCTGTATTGGTCTACGACGCCGAGACAACGCTACGTTTTATATCTCCTAGATTGGCTACACGCCTGCATCACAGCCGCAGACAAGCCCCTTGTCAGGTCTAAATCTCGAAGGCTTGGGCAACATCCATGATTCACTCTCTTCTACCCCGCCACATTTAACCACACCTGTCTTGGTCAGCCGCCCACCCTTGCTCTGTCGAGCCCAAAGGTACTTACTTTCGAGCTTCGAGACGTTGTTTGCTAGTGGCGAGGCAAGGGGGATTAAAGAGAAAACGCAAAAGGAAACCCCCCCTGAATATTGACAGATTGATAATTAACAACCCCAGAGAAAAAAGAAATCCGGAGTGGGGTATCAATCGAAGGGGAGCTTGGAGGAAGTCCTGAGAGACTTGCCCACTTTCAGGCAGTCGCATACTGCGCCGCCATGGCCGATCCTCCTGTGGGGTCGCACGCAGGATCTGATGTGCCGCTATCTCCAGATGGGTCTCATAGTAAACATGAATCGACAACCAAGACGGGCTCCGAGGCTGCCCACCCTATACAACAGAGCATCAACAACATTGGCCTCATGGAACAACCGGCTGTGCTAACGACTGGGAGGACTGCGCCAGACACATCCGGTGCTGCTCTTTCGGAATCCGATGGTATATCTGACAACTCTGGCGGTGAGGATGCTGGGAGCGACAGTGACATAGATGACCCAAACTGGGATGCAGTGTCAGAAACTGCATCCGAAACTCTATCGCCGGAGGAAATTCTCGCGCAGGAGCGTCGGCGAGAGGAGATTAGGAAAGGAAAGGCCAAAGAGGTCATCTCATCTAGGCCAGGATCCCCATCTCAGTCACACCACGGAGAAAACACCCGCGATCCGCCTTCGGACGCGTGGTTGCCCCCCTCCGGCATGGGACAGCCCTTGGAGGTTGCCATAAGCCAACTTGCATTGCCAGAACCCCTTGCGGATCTTCTTGAGAGGAGTGAAGATAGAGGAGCGAGTCAACACGCAGTACCTGGACCATCGGCCGAGGGCGGTCCAGTTCTATCAGAGCCAAATGCTGGGGAGACTGCTGAGGCCGAAGGCTACTTTTTCGTTCCGTGGGAGAGAGATCCCGATCGACCACTCCAGAAGTTGCCTATTCGGTTCAGAGACTGCCTGGGACGCACATTCTTGTTTCCATGGAAAAAGGCCAGGACATGGAAGGTTTGTTTTATCCCCCACTTTTTCATTGTTTAATTTTCTTTTCTTTTCTTTTTTCTTTTTTCCTCTGTCTTCACATGCAACCAGAATAGATGACGGCCTATGAAAGATGTGCAGAATCCGTGCTAACATTGTCTTTTCGTAGGGAACAAAGCATTTAATCAACGAAGCACTTGGCCATGTGGATGATATTGGTAGCCAGGTGAAGGCAGGCCATTACGACCTCATAGCTTGGGATGTCTGGGAATCTGAAAAGTTTGCTTCTATCAACCCCAAGCTGACGAGTTATGTGCAACCCCCGCAAGAATCGCAACACAGTGAGGACTCGTCCTCGGGCTCACCGGCGGCCGAGGCGCCACCAGCCGGCTTTGTAGGCAGTGTTGTAAACGGGAATGGCTCACCAACCAAGGACATGGGCGTCAAGACGCGCAACGCTGTTATTCTTCCCGAGCTCTGGGAGTTTGTTGTCGAACCGGGCATGCTTATCTCGATGGTCCTGTGGCCGTGGAAAAAGAAGAAGAAACCGTTACACCCCAGTTCCTCTGGTTCGGGCTGGTCGTCGTTTACCCCAGGGGGTCAAATGCAAACCGTTACGGTTGGGACTGGAAGAGGCCGAGGTGGTGGTATGATACCTCCGAATCAGCCTCTCGGGCGAGGACGTGGAGCCCCTCCACCTCCGCCTCATGTCCCTCACGGCCCTCACGCTGCCGTGCCACCCCACCTTCTTCATAACCCACCTCCCGCCGGAGTGCCCCCGGGCGCTGGTCGTGGCACCTGGCAGGCCCCTCCTCCTCCTCGAGGCATTACGATCGTTCATGCTAGGACTATAATTCCAAAGACGAGGAAGAAGCAGGAAAGGTGAAGAGCGATTTTCCCTCCCATGAGCCATTCAGCGGCGGAGGACTTCCCTCTCACCCTTTACGAAATAATCAAAATGGGGCGCACTGAGCGGTTTCTCGGGACGCGTCTCCGAAAAAAAAGAAAGGCGGGCTCACGTTCGGCGATTGAAGAAAACGACCTGAAACTATCATTCCGCTGTTCGCCCGGTCTACACATTCCTCTTTGTTTCACAAACAGCTCTCATGTCTTCTTCCTTTATCAACTTTTCTGTTCAAATTTCTCGGCGTTATCGGGGTAACAGGGTGGCATTAGGTTGGGATGGCATCATGGATATCCAGTTTTCTTTGCTTCGACACAAGTTGTATCAAGCACAGCGTGTAGGGTGTAGCACAGCGGAATTCCCATTCTTAACTTGAGGATAACGACTTCTTCTTCTTCTTCTTCTTCTTCCTCCTCCTCTTTATTGTCCGTCTATATGTTTATGGTAGTCTAGGCCGCAATCCTATCCATATCTCGCATCATGATTCTCACAGCTTCCAAGTGTTTCAGCAATTTGTGATTCTCTGTTGAGGTGGTGTGTCGAAGTAACAAGAGCATACATGAGGCTCTTTTCTGAGCGAAAAAGTCTCGAAGACTATACATGCAAGGGCGAGAATCCTCAACAAATGCGCCTGTTCAATTGTTCCTCCGCAAGGAAATGGTAAGGGAGACCTGCATACCTTGGGTCAAAAGGTGTCGATCTTAGTGAACAGGCGCTTGGGCATACTGTCGTCGCCTGCCGCCTCCCGAGGCAGTTCATCGCACAGCTCAAATTCCAACTCCATCAATAGCTGGAGCTCTGACAGTCAGTCCTTTTCCTTTCCCTCTTGGAGAAAGAAAAAGCCGAAGTACATTTTGCGCTACTTTTGGCCATCATGCATGCTCAACAGGTCAACTGGGACTGCAATCTGACGATTCAGGGCAAATGTATGCGAGGATAGTGCGAGGGTGCCTGTACTTTACTTTGTATTACTTGGACTCAGGTCTGTTTGACAGCCAGGGTCAATCTAGGATCCATGCCTGTATTTGTACCCAGTGAATCTCGCAGTTTAATAGTACTGAGGTCGTGACGTGAAGTTCTGGTACGTACTGGAGAAAGTGGTGCGGACTCACGTGGCCTGCGGTCATAGGCCCGACGTTGTTCCTAGTGACGCGCACGAACCACACAGTGCTGCCTTGCGGCAACTTGCTCCCTTCCATGCTCCAAAGTCCGAAAGCTGGGCACCTGGCGAAGAGCTTGTCTGACCAGTGAGCGGGCAGGTTTGTTTTGACCCCAGAGCCGCGAGACCCAATCAATCCTGCTGCTTGTCAACCTCAGTCCCCCGTCATCAATCCTGGCACTAAAAAAACTTCCCAGAGACATTTGCGAAGAGAATTGGGAGTTCGAACTAAACCTCCAAAAGCACACCTCTCCCCCAATCGATCCATCCTCTCGAAATCATCAACACCTGACTTCCCCCCTGCATTCTCCATCGGCAATTATTTCAGGCGGGTGGTTTTTCCATCGACCTCGAGATGAGCCCGCCGTCCCGCCGATAGTTTGACCTCTTTTCATCATCGACAACAACCCCCCCCC
>NJFT01000434.1:0-10951 GCA_002221725.1 Scedosporium boydii | reverse complement strand
AAAAATGGGGGGCCATCATCCTTTTATGTATAAGTGAGGTTCGGATGTGTGGCACATCGGGCTTCCGGTGGCGGCACCGATCAGTAATGTGGCGGCGCCGCCGCCAGTCGCCCTATACACCAACACATCCTTCCCTCTGAATTTTGCCTCAGGCAAAATTCACCAAAAAGAAAAGGAAAACAACAAAGGAAACTTAATGATAGTAGAACATCGAAGAAAAAATAGTAAACTGTAACGCCTTTCTTAAGAATTAACCATGATAAAACGACTGATCAATCAGTTACCTTGCTTTCCCAGCAGCTCATATCTCTCTCGGGCCCTTCCCTTGAGTCCCGCCCATACTGACTCTGTAAACATGTTCGTCATGGTGGGAGTGAAGACCTCTCCTGTCTCCCGGTCACGGAATTCTCGCCGCTCGTAATCCGGCATCCATGGTGGCAATCTTTGGCGGTCGGAGGCTGGTTGAGATTGGGGCTGTCCCCTGATCCTTTGAGATCTACGGGATGGGGGCCGCTCCTTAGTTCTTTGTGACTGGCGAGACGGAGGTCGGGAGGGTGGTTTGAGAGACTTCGGTGGGGCTCCCTGAGTTCGCCTCCTCTTCTTTACTGTCGATGGCGCCTTCTTGTGGCTCGCTGAATGAACCGGGCGATCTGAGGGAGGCTCGTGTGTTGGGGATCGAGAAGGTTTCGCCAACTTAGAGGGCTTTGATGGCGTAGGGTCGTAATACGGGGGTTCGCTCTTCTTGCGAGCTTCCGGGCTGAACGTGAAAGGCTCGGGCGTGTCAATGGGTGGAGGCGGTTGGTCGGCAGGGGTGCTAAATCCCTTGAAAGGAACTACTGCTTTCGATGGCGTCTTTGGTGGGAAGAGCTCGGCGGGCTTGGCGGGGACAGGGTGCTTTGGAGGGGGGGCCGAAGAACGGGACTCCCACTGGTCCGTCCCAAGGAAGAATGGGAAAGGCCACTGTACCGCCCCCCCATCCGCGGCAACTCGATACGGGTTATATGCCCGCTGAGCGTTGTCTAAGTTAGGTAACATTAACTTCCCAGCCTCGAAGCTAGGAGCTAGCAGGAAAGCTTTAATTTGTTCCTTGGTGAGAAGAGGCGTATCCCGGCTTTTTGACACTCTTCCCAACCTCTCTAGGTGTCCTGCTTGGTTCCTGACTGCCTCGGCGTCCTTTCTCAACTCCTCTAGGACTGGCTTGGATGCATCGAAGTTCTCTTCCCACAAGAACTTCCATTCACTCGCTCCGGCCTTCAGTGTACTGTCCGGTAGCCCAATAGTTAGGGGGTGGAAGGGGTTAAGGGGGATATTAATCGGGTTGCCAAAGAAGTTGTAGATAGTGGCCCTCCAAAAATTGACCAACTTATCCAATTGCTCGTTCTTCGTCGCATGGTCCATCCCGTCAAGTGTCCAGTTGCCCACCCTATGGGCAGAGCGCCATTGGTGGGACGGATCATGGGCGCGGGAAACGGTCGACGGGGGTCGGAAGAAGTTAAAGACATTGGCGATAGCTAGGAGGCCACATTCCCAAACGCCCTGTGCTGTCTGGGTAGGACAGATAGCAACGAATTTGTCCGACTTTCCCTCCTTTCTCCTCCGCGCAGCCCACGCTTCAACACTGATTGCAATCCTGGTGTCCCGTTTCTCGTAAAGGGCATCATACAGGTACAACTCTTCCGCCTCCTCGTCCCAGATCATTGTCGTCCAGTGGGCTGGCTCGTTAAAGTGTAGGCAAGTCACCATGTACCGCGTGTGCCATACCCCTTCGCCACTCGCCCATAGGGCTCGGTAAGGCCTCTCCCTTCTTCCCTCCTTTACAGTGAACTTGATGCCGGCTGTGTAGGAAGGGTCGTCTGGACGGAGCTGGCAGTACAATGGGATTACGGTGACATTGGATAGCCCCAAGGTTGCCAAAATGAACCCAACATTCAATTCATCTTGGTTCAGCCAGGCCCTCCGCGCCAGGGTCTCGTCAAGGGAGTATAAGTAATCAACAATCTCGACGAAGCCGAGTTTATGCCTCCCATTTTCCCGAGCTAGTCGTTCGACTAGGTGATGCTTTCGCCAGTGCGGGAAGTCAATCCACTCCAAAACAGTCCTTTCTCCCTTTCTTGGTCGGTATCGGATGTGCTCTCGAACTTGTGGGATTCGAACAGGGTAGACGAGGATGTCGCGGTCGGTGCCTTGCGCCGGAGGGGATACAGCCACGGACTGTTTGGGGAACTCATCCAACCCCCGCTTGACCACCCTCTGAGGCAGCATAGTGATCAAGGGCCAATTGATCAGTGGGTTTCTGCGCTAGCGGGCGGAATCGAGGTTGTTTCGTGGAGTAAGGGGTCGTATTGAGGTGAGGATTATTAGGGTGTAAGGTGTTAGTCGAGGAAGGTGCTTTTCTTTCTTCGCTAGCGATCCAAATGGTTGATCAGGGAATGTCAAATTTGATAAGATGGCTGGTCGCAGCGAGGAGAGGGGGGAATGTTGTTCGGGAAGAGGAGGAAGGGTGTTTTTATAGATGTCTGGAATGGTGGTGGATTGTTCGAGTTCAATGATTCATTTCGCTGTCTTCGTTTGGGGAATCATCGCCATCTTCAGGCTTTCCTTTGTGGGCCTTATTTCCTTGTGATCAGGAATGCCAGCGGCTGTGACTACTGGTTTCAGGCAGTCACTTTGTTTGCAACCCATTCCACTCCAACTTCTCTTCCTTCCCTCTAAATCATTGAACTTGACCATTCCAGCAAACATAAAGGGACTCAGAAAAGCCGTTTCCCTTCCGTAACTCTTCCCTCTCTTTTTCCACAGCAATCATCCCAATATCAGCACGATGTCGTGGGATCAAGATCCAAGCGAAAAGGGTATCACCCCTGAAACCGATTTCCCTGTTGACTTCAAGCCGAAAAGTCATTATATTTGTGTCGAGCCTCTAGAAGAGTTCCCTGAGAAGGAAGAGATTTTCAAAGCCAATGCTGAGGCTTGCCGGACAGTAAGTTCCTTGAGACTTCACAAGCGTCCAACTATTAACATCTTATCAGATCCTGAAGGTTCTCCGTGTCTATGAGTGCCAAGATTCTCGATTCGTCGAATGGGTGTTGGAGCCAACAGCGTTCAGCGGGAATCGAACTCCTCATTACTTCTTCCAATCCCTCGGCAATCATGATGGCACCATTGCTACTGCGACGAGCCAGCTGAGGAGGATGGCCGTAGATCGTGGGCTCGTTGGCAATGCAATTTTCAAACCTCGGAATAGAGTCTTCCTGCCGCGCAACGTGGGGCTTCCTTGGAGTCATTGCATGGACTTATGGTTGACCAAGAGGCCACAAAGGACCAAGGCCCTGCTGATCGCCTTCTATGGCCGGCGCAATCCAATTGCTTGCGAGTGCTGCGTACGTAGGTACAGCAGTATCGGTTTTCAGCGGGCCCCCCTTGGTTCTTATGAGCCACTACCTTATCCTTTCGACGAATGCGTTTCCTTGCCTGGCCACTGGTTTGGGGCTTGCTCGAACTGCATGTTTCTCATGTGCGCGCCACAATGCAGTTACCACATTCTATCGAAGGCAGGGGAGTCTTCTAACGCAGTGGATTCGGATGAGTCGGGTATGGGCATCGAGTTCTTCGACGAGGCGGAGAAGGGGAACAAGAAGGATCAGATCCGGGCGGCTAATCGTCGCGGGCAGTCTTCTCTCTCGTTGAAACGTCCTAGACATGCTGACCTCGGCGAGCGTGGAGCCTTGATTCCTATGCCCGCTCCGCCAGCCGATTACGCCGCTTGGTAAGAGGGAGGGAGTGATAACAATAAGGAAAACGGGGCAGAGATGGAATAAGGGATTAAGGAATGTAGATAGCAACTTAAGGGAATTAAAAGAAAAGAAATAAATAAGAGATCAGAACAAAGGAAACTAAGCTATAGTAGCTTCTTCAATCTAACTTATTACCCAGTTTCGTCAAGGTAATCTTCGTACTCGTCTTGATTCCGAACTTCCGGGAGTTGAACTTCGATTTCGTGATTAGGATCTTCGGGGTGAAACTGCGGTCTCCGGGGTCGGATCAAGGTCTCTTGCGGTTGATCAGTGGTTTCCCCATCGCCACTAAGTGCTTCCGGCTGGGGGTCGTCTTCTATGTCCTTGTCCATTATTACCCAGCCGTCCGAGGTCGTATAAAAGCGCTTGACCCTGTGAGAAGGGTGAAAACCACTGATCAGTGTACCATTAAGCTCTTCCAGTCGTATACTCTTGCCGTCCTTATGTAGTTCTCGAATTCGAAAAGGTCCTCTCCAACGTGGTTTGAGCTTATTAGTTGCGGACATGTCGGATGCTCTAACTTCGTCATACAGAAGGATCAAGTTCCCTTCCTGTAGAGGAGCGTTCCGAAGCTTGAAGCGGTTGAGTCTATTCGTCCGGTCCGCAAGTTTCTCTCTAAAGGACGTGGCTTTTCTGATTGCAAGCGCGATATCTTCTTCTTTCCGTAGCAGCAGCCTAGTCCGAGCAGTTATAAGGTCTTCCGTTCCTTGAACCTCATCCCACTTAAGTAGTCTCCAAGTAGGGACTTCAACTTCGATCGGGAGTACTGGTTCGTATCCGAAAACAAGGTAAAAGGGACTGTACCCGGTAGAGGCTCGAACCGTGATCCTGTCGGCCATCTGAGCATGGGAAAGGATATCGGCCCACTTCTTGGTGTAAGACTTGGCAAGAATTCCAGCCAAGGTGAAGTGTCCGGATTCGACCATTCCGTTTGCTCGAGGGTTATAAGCTGACAGGAGGATTACTCGAATTCCTCTATCTTTTAAGTTCTTCGCGAATTCCGCCTTATTTTCTGGTCCGCCGTCAATGACCACTTCGAAGGGTTGGCCATAGACATTAAGGACATCCTGTTGAAACCATCTTCGCATTGATTTCGCGTCAGCCTTTGCTAATGCTCCCGCTTGTAGAAATCCAGTGAGGCAACAGCGGGCTTCGGCGATGTACCGGAAGGATCGGTCTTGGGGCATGTGCTGGATGTCGATAAAGACTTTGTGGAACGGGCGCCCGGGCGTGGTAAACTGTGCCGGGTCCTCAGGGCGTCTCGGATCCCATCGTTGACATTCGGCACAGGCTTTTACTTTGTCCGCAACCCATTTCCAAAGTCCTTTCCAATAGTACCTTTGGCTGATCAGTCGGTATGTCGCATCTCGGCCTCGATGGCCCAACGAATCATGTAATTCTGTGAAGATTTTGTTTCTTTCACCATCGTCGTCCACTACCCTGCGTTCGGGAAGTGTTTTCGTAGCTCTGGCCCACAGAACACGATGATCAACACGAAATTTCAAACACTTAGACCGGAATCGACTGCGGTCTCGCGCGTTGAGGTTTGGAGGACATTCGAGGGTTAAAAGGAATCGGGCAATCTGGAGAGATTCCTCCGAATAGGATCCATCAAGCGGCGAAGATTCTTCCAGAAGAAGGATATGTTGTTCTACGAATTCGTCGAGATCTTGGTCTTCTTGGAGCTCCTGTAGATCCGACTCTCCAGGGGGCTTGCGAGACAGGGCGTCAGCCGCATCATTATCCTTCCCTCGTATATGACGGGCTTCAAAGTCGAACAGCCTAATGTAGGCGATCCAGTTGTTGATCACTGCGCTCGGGATATCTGTAGAGCTCTTGTTTAATTGATAGACGAGCACCCGGCAGTCAGTTTCCAAAATGAACCTTATTCCCGTCAGATGATGGCGAAGCCGCCGGAACGCAGCAAGGACAGCTCTTGCTTCTCTCTTTGTCTGGTCGTACCGCTTCTCTGTTTCCGTCCAGCAACCACTTTCATATCGAACAGGATGTTTGCCGTCTTCGAAGATTTGCGCTAATACGGCGCCCCAGCCAGTTGGGCTTCCGTCGACAGTGAGATAAATCGTTCCAGCGTCTTCAGAGTAAACCAGAACTCTCAAAACCGGTTGATCAGCGAGGGCTCTCTTCAGGGAGTCCATTGATTCTTGCTGTTCGGGCCCCCAGACGAATCGAGCGTTTTTCTTCAATAGCCTGGTCAGGGGTTCGGCGACTATAGCATATCGTACAATCCATACCCTGAAGAATCCTGTTATGCCAAGGAACCCGCGTACGTCTTTGACAACCTGACACGGCGGCCATTCCAGAATCTTCCGGACTTTAAAGTCGCCAGGAGATCGCATTCCATTCCCACACATATATCCGACCACAACACAGGACGAAGCTGCCCACAGACTCTTCCCTCCCGAGGCACATGCTCCGGCAAGTTCAAGGTTTAACAGCACTGCGTCAACATTACAGAAGTGCTCGTACATATACCTTCGCACTCCGGGCAGTTCGGGATGGATCTCATTATTGTATTTCGTCGTGGGCCCCTTAGCGACTATATCGTCGATGTAGACTTCGGCGATGTGGGGGAGCAAGTCATACAGAACAGTGGTGATGGCTCTCATGAATTGCCCAACTGAGTTCGTGGCTCCTTGAGGCAGCCTGCACATCCGTAGTAGACCAATAGGCGATTCAAAGGCAGTAAAGTCCCTGCTCTCAGGCGCAAGCTCGATCTGGTCATATCCAGAAAGCAAGTCGATCAAGGACAGAACCATACATTGCGCTATAGATTCTGAGAATCTTTCAGCATTTGGAGGGATAAAGGCGTCGCGAATCGTATGCCGGTTCAAAGGTTGACAGTCAGTGATCAGTCGGAATCCGCCATCTTTCTTTCCTACGAGGAAGATTCGGTTCCTGTGCGCCCCATGTCCGGGCTCCAAGATGCCTCTAGCGATCCTGTCCTTCAGAATATCGACGAGGGCCTTAATCATTCCCGGCGGAATCCTGATCGATGGTAATTGCCATGCTCTGTGAGGTTCCGTTCGTATTTCTTGAGCGGGCACGACTTCTGGCTTGATTAGGCCGATTTCCGTGAAGTCCCAGGCCAAAGCTGCTTCCCGATTATAGAGGATTTCGGTGAACAAGGCAAGCTCCTCGGGGGTCATTCGGTCCGCAACACCCTTAACAATATCCTTTAGACGTTCTTTCGTAAGCCGAGTTCCCCTGGGGATCTTAGTGAAGCGAGGCGTAACAAATCCTTTGTATTTCGTTTCTTGTAGTTGTCCTTTCACTTTGTTCCATGCTTTTGTCTTCCATCGGGGGTCAACAGCGGGGGCACTTCCGTCGGGAGGGGCATCATCCACTGGTCGAACCTTCAGGGCTTTCCGTTTGTACAAGGTCCAGACATCCGCGATCACTTTGGCTTGCTTCTCCCTTTTTCTTCTGACTTTCCTCGGGGCCATTCTCGTGGAGAACCTTCCTATCATCTCGCAGAAGGCGTCGATCATCAGGACAGCCGCCGCTTCACCTTCTTGTAACCTAGTATTGCGGAGTGGCTTGAACCCGAATTGCATCTCAGTGCTCGGCATTCTTCCCCCCACCTTTGCAAGAAGGTGATAGGCGTTCTGGGCTAGATCGAACGGAATCTCGGTGATTAGTTGTTCTCCTGGAAGGAGGTTGGCTATGATGTTGTCTGGTGCGGAAACGGGAGGCAAGGGTTCGTAGAGAAGGGAATTAGTTGGTTCGGCGAGTGATGGGAGAGGACTTGGATTGAAGAATGGGAGCGCTGGGTGGCTAGGAAGGGAGCCACTTCCAGCTAGGACCCCCTGATCTCGTTTCCCTCCCTGCTGACAAGAGTGGGCGAGTCCAGGAGTGGCACCACGAGACGAGCTCCGCCTATAATCATTTCACCTCTCACGAGCCCACTCTTGTCATCATGGTTGAAAGTGAACTTCGAAGCGCGGATGAAAGGCATTCCAAGCAGCAGAGGCACCGTCACTTGCGAGTCTTCGGCAACAAAAACCTTAAGGTTGATTTCGCGTCCTCCCAACCACAAAGTTGTGTTGGCTCGTCCACGAAGTTCAAGGGGCCGGCTTCTATTGAAGGCTTGGCACGCCACTTTTGACCGCTCGTACACGATCTTATTAGCTATCACATAGCTCTCACAGATCGTACTAAGCTCAGCTCCAGTGTCTATGACTCCAATGATATCCTTGTTCGTCCCAGCCCCAATCTTAACTCGAATGTATGGGGATCGCTGGATGGGGCCAATGTTCTCTGGGGTGAAAAAATTTAACGTGAAGGCCCTTGGATTCCTCGGTGCAGAATCCCACTGATCATCATCTTCCGTAGCGGCGGATATCATTCGTATGTGAGGGAGGCCATTTCTGAGGATATCCCGTGCCCAGTCCCCATCCCAGTTAACTTTCGGGTTAGGCACTTTGTCGGGATTGGCTAGTACGCATTGGGAACTATTGATCACTGGATCAGGAACAGCTTCCAGGTATCGGGCAGTTGGATTCCGGTTCCTCTCTCCTTGTTGCCGGGCTTCTTCTTTTGAAATTGGCTTGCCGGGAAGATAATGTGTTCTGATTCCATCGGGTACATCAGAGATTTTGCGGTGTATTAGGTCCTGGATGCCTGGGAAGGAGACTAATTCTTGGATCGACATCTTGATAGTGCTGTCCATCATTCGCTGTACAATGGCGGATTCGACTGGAATTCGGGGCGGGTCAGGCAGTTGTGGCCGTTTTGCCGTCTCGTTGCTCGCAGGAATGTCCGCAGGGTTTGTCTTTGCAGGAATCGGCTGATCAGTAGGCGGCATTTCCGCCTCTTGTTCCCGTCCTTGGTCAAGGGAAGTCCTAGAGGGTTCCTCAATAGTCACCCTTTGCCTCTTATAGGCTCCAGCCATGAGGACATGGGCGTCCTCCTCGTCTAAGGGACCCGCGCTGCTTTCCTCTGTGACGAACCACTGTTCAGGGGTAGTCTTATCTTCAAACGAATAGGCTTCGACGAAGTTCGTTGCAGCTATTTCGGGCTCCTTCTTAGAGAAGATAGGTCGTCTTCTATTCCTTGCGAAGCCTCTAGCCTTCTCTTCATCCCAAAGTTTATGAATGTCCTCGTAAAACTCTCTGGCGACGGCCTGCGCTTCAGTGCTCGGATTAGGGAAATCTATTCGCTTAGCTGCTCTCTCGTAGGCTCGACTGCCAGGGATCTCGTAGAGTGTGTACATGGCTATAATAAAGTCCAAGAAAGGTATTTTGTTGTCTGTGAGGTAGCGAGTCTATGACCTTGAAACGTCCAAACGTTTGTCTATATCTTGTTCATCAAAACCGAAGGTTATGACAATCCGTCCTCGATGGTAGACTGCGAACCCGTGTGATTCGATGTTTGCTTGGATTTGGCATTTGCCTCGATCATGTTCATGCCCACAGTACCAGCATCTGAACTGCGGTCGGGTCCTCAGTGCATTAAGATGAGGCAGGCGGTGGACGTCATCCGTGCCGCGTCCTTGCATGAAGAAGAGGGTGAGTTTCTCCATGCTGCTGATCAGCTTATCCATCTTGTCGTCGGTATTAGGTTCTTCATGCTGCGAGGCAGTCTTAAGAGGGGAATCAATGGTAACATGCTTAGCAGGCGGGGGCGTCGCAGGCCGCTCGGGGGCGAACGATCGTGTCGAAACCGGCTGATCAGCCATTTTTCGAGCTGGGGTCGTGTACGACGTACCG
Organism: Scedosporium boydii; assembly: GCA_002221725.1. Classification (NCBI taxonomy): domain Eukaryota; kingdom Fungi; phylum Ascomycota; class Sordariomycetes; order Microascales; family Microascaceae; genus Scedosporium; species Scedosporium boydii. Next base: position 1,428 of record NJFT01000434.1, on the reverse strand, counting down.
TAATAACGCTGATCTTGCATGTCGGTTTCCACCTCCTCAGCTATAGTGGCCATCATAGCTTTGACTAACTGATCTGCAGTCATAGCTTTCAGCTCAGCGTTGGTGCAATGTTTGATCATTTTGATGCGGTCAACGTGGTCCTTCGAAAGCACCGTCCACAAGTCTTGACGCTTTCGTTCTTCTGAGATAACCGCGCTCCCGCACTTGCTGGCTAGGACTCTCCAAGTTCGAAGCCACTGATTCAACTCCGTCCAGTTCTTCGGGGCTTTCTTCTCTAGGTGCTTGGCGTACTCATCCTCGTAGCCTCCGAGTTGCAGGGCATCATCAGACCGGAACGATTCGAGCAGTTGCTTCTTGGCATCTTCCCAATTCTTGGCCGCATCGAGGATTTCCCGGACAGTGAACTTAACACCTCGATCAGCTTTGCGAACAGCCTCACGGAGGACAGCACGTTTTCCAGAGAACCCTCCACGATGATAGTAGGAGATGTCTTCACAGTCATCGAGAAATTCGGTGATGTTGTTGCCATCGAAGGTCGGGACCTTATCCTTAGCCATTGCCCAACTCAGGAAGCTATAGGAACCTTTGTCCACGAGGGCGTCTTCATTCTTCGGGATCGAGCCGGGAGTAGCTCCTTTCTCATCAGAGGAGGAATCCGTATACGGAACTTTCGGTCGAGGGATCGAGGAGGAAGACATCTCGAACAAGTGTTGACTTGGTTTCTCTGAACGAGGAGCATGCAGTTCTTGGGCAGACAAGTGAGGATGTGGAGGACGATGGGGAGTAACCGAAGGTGCTTCTTGTTCTTTCGTTGCTTTTTTGTTTTCTCGAAAGGCTTCAAGTTCACTCTTTAAGGAATTCACCTCATAGTGCAATCGAGCGCTGTAGAGAAGGCATCCAACAAGAACGACTCGCCCCAACCCAATCGTCAGGATGAGCCTCGGCAGGAAGACAACCAGGATTCCCGCAAGGATTCCCAACAGAAAGGTTTTCTCTTGGCTTCCCAATTGCTGATCGATAAGTCGCGATAATTCATTTCTGGTCCCCACAATCCATTCTCGCCGCAGGAGACTAGCTTGTGCTAGTCTGGTCAGACCCTTGTCCTCAGGACAGAGTTTTTTAGCACTAACCGACGATTTCGGCTGATCAATGGGAGCTCTCTTCACGGAGATATTCGCTTTCCGACCCATTGGCCTGGGACGGCATTTGGCTTCCTCGGTTGTCGTCGTCATCTCAATTTCCGAGGCCTTCAGCCCTCGGCACTTCTCGTCATGCCTTCAACAGTTCGTTTTGTGAGTAGTTTGCTCACGGCTCGCAAAGGAAGCTTCTCAAGCTTGCTGAGCGAATCCTGGTTGGACCTCCAATTTGTCGGAGCCGGGCAGCACAACCAACAACACAAACAAGACTGTGCCGCCCACTCAAGAGAAT
>NJFT01000433.1:0-10959 GCA_002221725.1 Scedosporium boydii | reverse complement strand
TCTATCGTTCATCGGTATCGGATATTTCATCATCCTTCAGCCACTCTTCTATCACAATTATCGCTATCGTTTCTCTGCTGTTAGCAGACAGATTAAAACCCAAGATGATGCGCGCTAACGCTGTAAGCGACAGTTGGGTCACCGTCCCGGCGATACGAAACCTAGACATTTTCGCACCGGTAGACTCCAGTGAACGAGGGATGTCTCTTTCGTCGTCACACGTTGACTCACCTGACCAGTTCACTCTTATCGCGGAGTCGTTGAAGTCCCAGCAACGTCGAACAGTATCGGAAGCGGCCGGTAAGTTGACCCTACCCTATAGTTTTGTTCATGGGAGAAATGATGCGTCTTCAACGGGGGATTTTCCATCCGCCAAGTTCAATCTTAGTACTGATGGGGCTGTTTCAGGAAACCATTTTATCAAACCTCTTTTCACCACGATTTACGGAGAGGACGACATGAATCAAGGTGCCGCTCTTGCTCCGGGATCTTCTGGTCCCGCCTCTGGCCCGGCCCCCAGCCAGGGTAGAGATACAACGAGGTATTTTCTCCAGCGTGGTCATTTTTTTCGGTCCTCGGCTAATGGATAAAACAGTTCTCCGATGAGTGGTGTTCGCCGTGCTCTTGAAGTGCAGGACCGAAAATTCGATGCGCAGGACGTCTACCCGACAAGGGCTTGCTTGTTTGTTGGAAAGTAAGCAAGCATTTCAGCACCCAGCACTAGTACCGTTAAGAAATATACTAACTTTCCGTTCTCCTAGCTTACTCTTCGCCGCTACGGACAAACAGCTTGAGATCGCTTTGCAAAAGGTTTTTGCGGAATGGGGCACTCCGTTTATCAAAATCAAGCGCCCTTCGGGGCCCGACAAGAATCCATATGCTTTTGCTCAGTTTTGTGTAAGCTTCAGAACGTTGGCTGGTTGATTTTACCGGAAGAAATGCTAAGTCAGTTTGTAGAATGTCAAGGAATCCGAGAAGGCAGCAGTGAACGCTAATGGCATTCCCGTTTTCGGACGACCCATTCGCATCGAACGCTCGAATAGCAAATGTAAGTATATACCTCGAGACGCCACTCGGTTTATAACTAGTTGCTGATATCTGACTAGTGTTTTGGTTTGTCTACCGCGAAGACGGGGCCTTCATCACGGTTGATGAGGTTGAGATGGCCATCCGGGGTCTTGGAAGCGCCAGCGTTGAGGTTGCTCCCAGCACATTATCAAGGAAGTTTGATCGTGGATATGGCATTAAGGTTCAATTTGAGCAGTGGGATGAAAGCCGCGATTTGAGTCGCGTAAGTATTGCCTTGCACCCACTCCAATCACACCAGGACGCATCTTTCCTTTTTGGAATTTGATCATTCTCCAGCGACAAATCAAGACTGACATGGTGACTGCTTTAGACGTTTCAACGTCCGTGGGTCGCTAAGCACTATGACGAAGCGGCCTTGGACCGCCAGGCCCAGCGTCTCCATGGACGGGGAAACGGTGGCGGAATGCCAAATAGTACCATGACCACGCACCAGATGCATCAAGCCTACCGTTCGGTTTACTGCGGCAACCTCCCCCGGGACGTGACCGAGGGCGAAATCCGAAGTCTTTTCAACCCGGTGACGAATCATGTCCTGAGCATTAGAATCGTCCGCAAGGAGCGTGGCTCCTACGCTTTTGTCGAGTTGCCCAATCGTGAGATGTGCAATCAGGCTTCTTCCGCTCTGGTAAGTGATTCAAACACAACGTGTCCCCTTTGTAACATTCTTCTTCCGGTGTCTTCTTCTAGGATGGCTGCTAATCGTGTTCTTTGCTATCTAGAACGGCTTGAGACTTCGAGGATTGAACGTCAAGGTTGAGCCGAGGAGGTCCGTTGGTGGTCAGCTCCGGGCGAATGTGTCCAGTCAGAACATGGCGCCTGGAAACCAGAACCAGCAGGCTGCTTCTGTGTCCGATCCTCCCCATCGCCGGCGCCCTAATGAAGCCATCTCTGGAACAGCCCAGCCTACCCAAGTCCAGCCTGCACCACATCAGCCCGAGCCCGTGAACAAGCCCCCGGTAATTGAACCCCAACCGGACCACGTCGCTTCTGCGCAAGACGACATCAATGGGCAGATTAATGCACAGGTGCGGCAACTAGTTGCTTTGCGTCAGGGTTCGGGGACCAGCACTTACTCTACCCAGTTTTCGCTTGACAACCATGGCTATGGTGCTCTTCAGCAATTGATGCAGGCACCGCAGCGCCCTTTGTTCATTTCTGGACCTCCCGCGCATGAAGGCAACGTCAATGCTAGCCTCACACACTTGGCTGCTTCTGCGGCTCAGGGTGCTGCCGCCGCAAGCATGCTGCCCGGCTTCCCCAATGTTGGCGTCCCTATTGGTCTTGCCCCCCAAGCTCAGCCTCACGTCCCTTGGCAATTCGCGTATTTGACGACCGCTACCGGGCGGACTGTCCTTGTTCGCGTGCCTCTCACCTTCGGCGAAGCCAAGCCCACTCAGTAGTGATTCCGAGGTAGCTGATCGAGGCGCCGATACGTTTAACCAGCATGGAACGAGGCGACTCGGGTGAACGCAAGCCGCACAGATGGTTTCTTTTTTCATTTTGTTTTCTTTTCTTTCGAGTTTCGCGAGCGATATCCCCCAGCATCGACCTCAGCAGTCAACTTACATCCTCATCCTCCTATCCTCCCGGTTTGTGTTTTCTTCCCTTATTTCCTTCTTAGCACAACGGAGCTTCGCTTTACGATCATAATCTTTGCATCTTCCAATGGCTTTTGCCTGGCTTCTATCACAAGATGCGGCGAGGTTCGCTGAGGTTTCCGCATTTTTATTCCTACCTCCAATTTTTCTATGAGAGGTGGCTTTTGGGAAGTGAAAACACTATCGGTTTGCAGTATTTTTTATCGGACTCGAGCGGTTTGGTCTAGTTGGCAAGACATTGAGGCATGGCGTGGAGTCGTTGGACACTAAACGGGCGTTCTAAAATTAGGTGATTTTGGCAGAGCAGCATCGCTTCGTTTAGTCTTTGATAGGGTTGATAAGCTTGCACACATCAATGGTTTTCCTATGATCCTTTGCCTGAGTGCGGTACAAACTAGGCGGCGGTTTCTTTTAATGTTCTTAGACTTCCTTGCCTGGGAGAGACCCTGGGTAACCAGGTAGTGTGTATATAACAATGTTGAGGTGTCGGCAGCTAACATACACAGCTGAAAGGATGGGCGAGCAAGTATTCATGGAAGCAGAGGAGCGGATTCGGCCTGGATGTAAGGTAAAGAAGATCATGTTCATTATCTGATCAATACTAACCAATCCCCACGCTCGAATACGCATGACGACACCCAAGGAACACCCCGTGCTGTCGTGGAATGGGAAATGGCATACAAAACATACAAAACAGGGATAGTCGTCTATCATCGGCTCAGAACCCATGCTTCAATAATCGAACGGACGAAACCATCACCGGGTTCGGCGAGGGAGAAGGTGATCGGGGATACTCATGGGTCTCGTGTGATTGAGGAGGGACCCCCACACTATGCCCGATGAGAGGTGGGCCGTCCTCCGATTCGACGGCCACACTTTGTAGCGAGGAGCTGTTGACAAGGAATGACAAGGAATGGGCTCTGCAAGCTTGGCCTTAGCCCAGGACGGGGCTCTTCTTACGTGAAGGTTTGGTCAAGCACAAGTAATAGCGCTAAGATGGGGGGAGGTCGCATGCACTAATGGGAAAGGCACTTGATAGTGTGGGTGAAGAAATTTTTTTGGCTTGATTTTGGCGATTTTCACGAGGGGAAAGAGTCAGAAGGAGCGAACGACAAATTTAAGTACTTCGTACACTATTTGTATAAATAGTAGAGGGAAAGAGCCTCCCTCCTGGTGTCACTTTGTATTGTTGGAATTTTTACTGGACATCGAATATCCACCAGAGCATCTCCACATTGCAGATTCCCCCCTCATTCTTGTTCTGACCTCGCATTATCCTACGAGTGATCAGCTCGTGCTATTTCGAGTCAACCTCATTTTTTTATAGCTTGCAGCTTCTAGTTTTCCTTGGGAATTTATTGCCAGCTATCATGGGTCAACCGTCTTCTGAGGCGTCCAACGCCATCATCTACCTCACTTATGGCCTCTTTCTGTACGGTCGTCTCTCTTCGCCCACCAAGAGTCCCTTCGAGATCACGGCTCTCTGCGGGCAAACTTTTGGCCTTAGCTTGATTTCTGTGTGTATAAAGTTATCATGCTACTAACCACAACCTGTTTCTCTAGGGTCATGGGAACCGTCATTGCCTGGAAGATGTCCAAGTCGAAGGACACCTTCCTTGCCGGCAATGGAACTCAAAAGGGTTAGCATGCGTCTAATGGCTTGACGAGCATTGGGGAGGGTGTAGGCCGACCTGGTAATCCTAACTCTTGCTCGCCGGAAGAGGAAGCGGCAGTGATCACGAAGCCTTTCTAGGCCCGTCCCGCCTACTTCTACTTCCCCGGTCCAACCTCCCCCCGATCTCGTCAAGCTTGAATTTGGTTCCCCTTCTTCTCGCATGGACTAACAGAAAGGCAAACTAACTTCTATTTACAGCTCTTCCGCTAGCCTTCAACTTTGTCGCCGCTGGTGAGTAGAGAAATCAGCAAACAGCAGCAGTTTGGGAACGATCCCTTTCTCGAGACGAGCTGTGAAAGCTCGTCGAGAATGGCATTCGCCCAATCATTACTCTCTCTCTCAGATTCAGAGCGGCAGCAAGCGAAATCGCACAACGCACGGCCCGAGTGTACCCGAGGGGGTAGCGCGCTTCACTCTTCAGAAACGGGGAGTTGATCCGCGAACCCGCAAACACTTGGTCCTGTCCGGCTCCCGGCATCCGGCGGTCCTGCTGATGCAGGCTTGCCCTTATCCACTCCGGAACCCCCAAGCTATCCTCTGAAAACGAGGTTGGGCTCTGGCCGCTTTTTACGAACGCTGACATATAGGTTGGTTTCCCAAGATCATAAACCATCGCCTTCTCGCCTGGCGGAAACTGCAGATGCCACTTTCTCTACTACCTTCCCGAGAGTGTTCCGTGTAAGAGGTCTCGACGGTGGTTGTTGAGGCAATGCAAATTCGCCGGCGAGGAGGTGATTGCGGCTCACTACGGGCGCCGAGTTGAAGTAGATGACTGGATCCACCCCAAGCTCCACGAGTTGGTTGGTCGCCGTGTTGCCAACGCCTCTTCTAGTTCATTCCCACTAGGAAGGTGTCTTCACGAGGACCTCTTGACCTTTGCTCGTTGGGGATAGTTTGGGAGATTACGTCTGTCTGCGGAAACGAAGCTGAGATTGTACCGTAATACTCGATCAAGTTAATGCTTGCGTGGGAAACGTGCTGCCGCTCCGACTGACACTCCGTCGTCCTCATTCCCCTCCCCCTTAAAACGTTCTGGGAAATACTAACTACTTTAGTCCTCGGTTCTGCAATTCTCTTCGCGTACCCCGAACTCGCCACCATTACTGGTGTCCAAGGAGTCGTCATCTACGCCCTGTCGTCGTCGCTGCCTCTGTTTGCATTTGCTGCTCTCGGACCCATTATCCGGAGGCGATGCCCCGAAGGCTTCGTTTTGACTGAATGGACGAGGCAGCGTTATGGCATCCCGTGCGGTCTGTTCCTGAGCTTCATGACTCTGGTGACGCTCTTCCTGTACATGATTGCCGAGTTGTCCGCCATCGGCCAAGTTGTTAGTGCCATGACAGGAGTCCCTGATCTGCCAGTTATGATTGTACAATGTGCCGTTACAACCATTTACACCTGTAGGCTCCCCACCCTTCCAAACAAAACCCACTAGCCACCTTTTGGTGAGCAGTCAAGGTTAACTCATTTGGTTCTATAGCTCTTGGCGGTTTCAAGATCTCTTTCTTGACCGATATGATTCAGGGAGTCATGGTCTGCTGCCTCATCATCATCGCCTCCATTACCATCGGTGTAAAGACAAAGATCGACACTTCGCTCATCCCGTCGTCCGGCCTTCTCGAAGCCTCAACCTTGGGATGGCAACTGCTTTACATCCTACCTGTGTGCATTCTCACCAATGACTTCTTCCTCTCCACCCTCTGGTTGCGCACGTTTGCTTCGAAAACCGACAAGGATCTCTGGGTCGGTGTCACCGTCGCAGTCGTCATTATCTGCATAGTCTTGACCTTGGTGGGCAGCACTGGTCTCATTGCTACCTGGTCCGGCGCCTACCCGGGCGATTCGGCTGAGGATAACCGCTCCATCGCCTTCTTCCTCTTGCTTAATCAGCTTCCCGCGTGGGTTGTCGGTATCGTGCTCGTCATGGTCGTTTCCATGTCCACTGCCGCCTTTGACAGCATCCAGTCCGCCATGGTCTCCAGCGCCTCCAACGATCTCTTCCGTAACCGCCTCAACATTTGGTATATTCGCGCCATGGTTGTCCTGATCATGATCCCCACCATCGTCCTTGCTCTCAAGGCTCCCTCCATCCTCCAGATCTACCTCATTTCCGATCTCGTTTCGGCCGCTGTCGTCCCCGTCCTCGTCATTGGTCTCTCAGACCGATTTTTCTGGTGGTGGCGAGGTTTCGAGGTCGTCGTCGGGGGGCTCGGCGGTATCTTCACCGTTTTCCTGTTCGGCACGGTCTACTACGGCGATGCTTATAAGGGCGGCCGCCTCATACTCATCGAGCAGGGTCTTACGTCGGGCGACTGGGCCGTTTTCGGGGCGTTTGTTGCTGCTCCCGTGGGAGGTATGCTTTGGGCTCTCGCCGCTTCTGGGTTGAGGCTAGGTGTCCAGTGGTGCTTGGCCAAGAAGAATGGGACGCGGTTTGATGCCCTCGATCGTCCTATTCCGGCCGTTGTTGAAGCGGGCTCGTCCGACCAGGAGGGAGACGAGGTCTCGCTTTCGAAGAAGGCTGGCAAGTTCTTTTAAGAACTTGCGTGTCCCGACCTTGACCTGCCTTGTCTGGCAAGGTCTTCTAGGAGGATGGTGGGGGAAGTGGGTGTTGGGAAGTTTGCGGAGATCGTGCTTCAAGTTCGGTTCGTGTTTGTCATACAGGATCTGTGGATGCAGTCTTGGCCAGCTTTTTATTATACCACATTTTCCCGAGAGTTTTACGAAGGAGTAGTCAATAGTTGGAAGGAGGGGGAGAGTGCTATCAAATTGCTCTACGCACTAGTACCGGAGAATACACACACGCAGACACGCGCCATTTGTGATTCCTCTCAGTAATTGATCGTGCTCGCCATCTCGCCAAACTTGCGCATCATTGAAATGTAGATTTATTCTTGATTGTTTTATACAAATTCTATACTTATACAGGAGTAGCGTGTCCCTAGGGATTGGGCTGAGGAGTCACCATCATGTCTATGCCGCCTTTCCAAGAACTGGTACACGAAACTATACATCCTTAATACACACCGGCTTCTTTTTCTTCCCCCGGTCCTTCCCTCCGCAACGCTTTATTTCAGTTCGGCACCAAACTCCTTCGCCTTCTTCGCCAGACTCGAAGTCTGCAGCGCCTTCTTCCCCTTCTCCATCGTCTCCCAGGCGTGAAGCGTCGTCTCGGGCACAAAGCCCCATATCCTCCACTCCTCCGGTTCATAATTCCTCCCATCCACGGACCTCATGAGCACCAAGTTCTCCCTCTTCCTCTGCGCCTTGGTACCCGCCTTGATAACCTCTCCCGTCGCGGCGTCCCTCCTCGTCAACCTCTGGGTAGTATCAAAAGTCACGACGGCGGTCTGCTGAGCGTACCTCGACTCCGGGATGAACGTAGTGCGGTGGTAGTTCAGGCGTGGAAGCCTCCAGGAGTTATGATACTCGACGACCTCCCACTCCAGGATCTCCTTCTTGGCGCCCGGCTTCGCGTTGCGCGAGTCGACGGTGCGCGAGAGCATGTCGTAGAGGGGCTCGTGGCAGACCTCGCGGAGGGCGACGAGGTCGCCGGCGGCCAGGGCTTCGTTGAGGCGGCGGTGGAGGGCTTTCGCGGTGGGGACGATCTGGCGGGTTTGCGGCTTGAAGGCCGGGCGGAAGGAGCCCTTGGGCATGGATTGGAGGCGGTAGCCCCAGGTTATGAGGCGGGCTTCCCAGGTGCTGCGGGTGCTGGCCCAGAGGTATTTGAGGAAGGCGAGGGGTTGGCGGGGGTATTGGGAGAGGGGGAGGGAGACGAATGTGCCTGGGAGATTTCGAGAGTTAGTTATTCTGTCGCATAAAACGAGAGAAAGCGTGAGAGGGGAGTAAATAGGAAAGCAAAGATAGGCCAAGGAATATACACACCAGGTAAAAGCATGCGATTCCGCATTTGGTCGGTCATCGCCTGCATCTCAGAAGACGGCGTCGGCGCCTGAGCATCCCCCTTCTTCACTTCCTTCTGTAGCTTGGCCTGCGTCGTACGGACCATGTCCCTCACGCTTCCCACCATGCGCAACTGCAGCGCCGTCCTCGCCGCAAGGCTCGTCGTGGGGCCGGATCGCAGGGCGGAGTTATAAGTTCGGGACAAGGGCGTGAGGGCGGTCCTCGGGACGAGGAGCCCTCTACGAGCGGCCGAGGCCATGGTGGGCTGATGCTATGGGGAAGGACGCCGCGGTTTCGAAAAGGAGGAATTGAGAGCGATGGACACTACGGCCCACGATTGGCGTGTGTGTGTGTCCCGGTGGAGGAAACCGCGCCGGTGGCTACGCTTATTGGAGGGGCGGTCGTCGTCGTCTGGTCTGGTGTGATGAGCGGAAGGCTGAAGGTTGTTCTCTTTTTTTTCTTCGGGTGGAAAATTTGAGGAGCTTGGACCCTTTCGGCGATTGGCGCCGGGCCTTGTGGATTTGCCAGGCGGCGTCAATTGATCGTCGATGGAGGAGGGGCAGCGGCCATGCCACCCACTAAAAGGACCAGGCACCAGGCCCAGGGCAGCGTTCCATCAGCAAACGAACAAATCCTGTCCACACCACCGGATCAGGCCGTGTGCTGTGCTGTGCTGTGCTGGCCTGGCCTGGCTGGTCCTCAAGAGTCCGGGTCTCAAAACAGCTCACATCCACCTGCAAGCTGCATCTCCACCTCGCCGTCTTGGAATTGCTATTAGAGCGGCTTTGATTCGTCTGGCCCAATTGAGCGGTGTTACGCGTAATCGTACTTGCGGAATTACTTGGCATCATCAGTTTATTCCTCTGTCAACGGCTTCCACGGAAGATCATCACCTTGGCTAGAAGTGCTTGGGTTTGATGAAGTCTCAAATGTAAAGGGGCTGCCGGCTCAGTTCTTCAGGTCTTCGGCATCTCCTGACTAGCGCTTCCAGGGCTCTTGCAAGGGTGTTCTATCAACCCTAGATTACAGCAATCAGAGGGTAATATCGTTGATCTGATTTTTGGGCGGCATTTGGTCTCCTGTCCCCAGAGCCTAATTAATTCGGACACAACAGTGAGCAAGAAGAACAAGATAGCATAGAAAGATTGAAAGTTTGCTCTGAGTCCAAGTTATTCATGTTCAATATTGTGAGCAAGTAATTGACCTCATCCTCGTGTCTATCCAGCCTGTCCAGTCCGCCCATTCAGCCCGCCTAGCACTATTAAACTCATCTCGCAACGGCCTCCCCAAACAGGCACACGCCCACACCGACGCAACGAAAGCAATTGATGGCTCAAGCACAAACGTGAGCCAGGCGATCCCTCGCCCTCTTCCTCACCCTACATAACCTGCATCAACAGGAAGCACACCTCAGACGAGCCTTATGTCGTTTCATTTCCCAATCCATCAATTGACCACACTCCAATTGAACGAGGCCGACTACCCCCACCCGCCCTTTTGATAAATTGGGCTGCGAAACCCCTGCGGCTGGAGCTGTCCTTTCCTTGCGTGCCGTCCCTGTGTCCCTGTGTCTGTCCCTGTCCGACTCAAATGACTCGCTGCCCACAACAAGGCAAGGCGCTGCTGTCTATTATTGCTACTTGACCTCACACGACCGACCTTGCTGGTCCCTATTATTGTCTCTTGTCTTAGATCCTAGACATTTTTTTTCTCTATTTTTTTAATCTGAGCCTTACATTTCCCCCTTCTTCGGTTTGTTTACTTCGTCGCTTCGACTGCAATTTCGAGTATTTCAACCCCAATTCGATCCAACTCGCCCCTCCCTGTTTACTTCGTGCTCCCTCCGATGTCATGATATCACCACAATCAGTGTCGTCGCAACACTGAAGCTCAGCACCAAGCCCGCCAACCTTGTACGTAAGCGAGAGCGAAAACGAAAGGGGGAAAACGACACTCTCCCTTTGTCCTCCCCTTCCTCACCCGCCCAACCTGGACTTCTCGACGTCCCCGTTCCTCGCCCATGGATCCAATGGTCCAATGGCAAATTCCTCCACCGCGCCTACAGCGCGATTGAGCAAGTCCTTCACCACCTCCTACGCATCTCCCACCGCCTCAGCCCACAACCATGCTGCCCCTACGACTCGATCCGTGAACCCGACAGCGACGACGACGACGACGACACCCTCCGCAACGACCTCGACCGCGATTCCCAATAATAATAATACGTCTTCTTCCTCCTCGAATACCCCCTCCACCCGTCCCCGTCAACAGACGCAGAGCTACCTACCCTCCTCGATATTAGCCCCTCGCGTCGCCATAGCCCTGAATATCCCCAAATCATGGCACTTTCTCCTCTTCGCGAGCCGACTGCTGTCCATTACCCCGGCTCTAGCTTGGGGCTGGCCGTCGGCGCTTCTTCTCCTTGATGGTGTGATATCTAGATTTCTCGAGGGCAGACAATGGGGGTTTTCAGAGACGGCTTCGGCCTTGGCGTGTATATGGGTACGTTTTGGGCCTTTGCCGATGTCGGGGACCTTCGTGACAGTCATGATGGCTTCCGTTCCTCGGCCGCGCTCACTTGCCCGGGGGGGTTTATGCTAACTTGTCGTTATCCCAGTGCTCCGCCGCTGGCTATCTATCTTTCTTTTTCACCGATTGCCTCATGTCGCGATGGTAAGCTTCCACCTACCCCACCTC
>NJFT01000432.1:0-10968 GCA_002221725.1 Scedosporium boydii | reverse complement strand
GAGACTCATATGATCTCGATGGGATGGTCGAGTGGTCTATAGCATGACGACTTAGATGGTTAGAGCATAAAGCAAGGTACGGCACTGGGAGTCTCCTTTTGGCGAGACGATCAGCGTCCTATCCAAGGAACCACGCGGAGAGAAAGGAGTTGTCTTAGTCCCCGATGGCTATATTTGTCGACGGGCTACTTTCTAGTATTCCCCGGATATAACGGCTAGTAGACGTCGATCTCTTATAATACAGCAGCGGGAAGCATTGAGACGGTGATTCCCTTCCAACGCCTTGTCTAGCAGATGCTAAGAAAGCAGCTAAGAAAGCAGCGCAATAATATACCAGCAGTAGAAAGATTCGGGTACCACTACTCTAGGATAGGAAAATTCGTGGGCGAAGATAATAATTAACATACTTACATCGACGATGGGTCAAAAAAAAATCCTCCAACTCCATTGACCTCTTCCTCGAGTTCCCTACCACTTGGGCCCCGGGTCTGCCTTTAAGGCTTTGAGTTCCTGATCCAGCCAATTGGAGAGGGAGCGTACTCCCTAAGGCATCATCCCGTCCAGGAAGACGAAATTGTTGTTGTTGTTGTTGTCGTAATTGTGACCCTCGTAAGAGGGAGAGCGACTCTAGAGCTGGAGAGTCAATTTCCGATTGAAAAATCCGGTAGCACGGGGTGCGGATCGAACCGGCGAGGGGTCGTCGGAGCGATCGTGGCCTTCGTGGTTCCGAACGCGTCAAGCGTCAACTAACCATTTGTGAAAGCTTGCCACCGGATTCTGATATATAAGGGATATTGGGCTGGTTTTGGGGGGGAAAGGGGGGAGGGAAGGTGCTGCTCGGTGAGGTCTTTCCTTCTCTCTCCTTCCCCCGCCTGCCCCTTTTCTTCTCTCTTTCTTAGTGATGGAACGAGGAACTGGAAACCACACACTTAGACCTCCTTCAAATCCCCAGGTCGGACAAGCGGACAATGCACCGCTGGGTGACGTTCAGGGTTCATCGTTCGACTTTGCTCGATAGGGGCGCAATCGAGCTTGTCAAGCATCGGACTCCCTGCCCGCGGCGGTTATTCGGCCGGGGTTTGAGAAGAATACCTCATTCTTCTGACTTCATAAGATCGATTCGATATCTCTCGAGACGCACTTTACTCCCGTAGGCCGACAAGCGGCATTAACCTGCGACAATTAGGCTTGTCGAGGTCAATTGTCGTTACTGACACTCAGCCACAATCAAGCGAGAGCATAAAGCCGATTGAGGCTGAACCAGCAGGAATGTTAGCAACAGGGTGGTGGCCTTTGCGGCGAAGGAGAGTTTGGAGGTGATGGGGCTGTGAGGCATTGGGGGTAGGACGGCATAAACTGCGCTGGGGTCCAGTGCCGGTCTGTCGGGACCTGGGAAGGGCGACTCGTTTGGCCGTGGTTGGTTGTTGCGTTGTTACGGGGATCATTCTTGTTGAAGCTTGAAGGTGACGGCGCCTTTTTCCACTTCGTTTGCCCCTTGCTGCCCAGACCTCGAGCCAGAGTACACGCGAACTTAGAGAGTCCAAGGAGATTCATCATTGGCCCATCGATCTGTCAAAACTAACACTGCGCGAGTTCATCGACTTCAGCCCGCCAGTCCTGTGGTGATGTTCCTGGATCCCAGTCGAGGACCCCGGTTCTTAGTTCCCCACGATTAAAATACACGACTTCGAAAACCTGGAAAGACACGCAAGGGAACGAATCAAGACCTATCGGTCATACTTCCACCCATAGATTCAAAACAAAGAAAGGTAACAACAAGAAAGACCCGCGATGGGAGTTTTCTAGACCCAGCTGCTGCGACTTGCAACTGGTTCGGGGTCAGTGCGCTGTCCAAGCCAGTCCAGTCCAGGCCAGTCTAGTCGCGTGTGCTGTGCCACTCGAAACAGGGACGACCGAGCGACGGCCAACAGCCGAGAAGCGACATTGCTTTCTCTAAAGCTCGTCGTCGCTTTTCCATAATACCTCGTATTATTGCGTGGTCGGGCTCGACCCGACCTTAGTGGTGTTGTACTTTCACCTCCGCGCTGATGGTCCGCTCCTGCATGCGCACCCGGCATTATCAGCGAAACCAAAGAATCCTGATAGGCGACGAAGACGACGAACAGATGCGCTAAAGCATGACGCAGACTTGACTGCATTAGTCTACCTTTAGGCCCAAGCTGGGCGGTTAAAACAAAAAGAAGTCTGCTTCGTATGAACTCTGCCATGACTTCGTGTTGAATGGATATTATCATCAATACCTCCTTTATCCGGACGGCCTCGAGATGCGACGGACGGAACGGCCCAAGAGGTCGAGATGAAAGGATAAAAAAACGGATCGCCCTGGAATAATGCCCGGGTCTCGGGTCTCGAGTCCAGCGGCATCCCATTCTCGGAGCTTCTGGTTAAATCGCTCTGGGACAAGCCGAATGATTCTGGACAACCTTCGGAGCCTTGGTGCGAGAAGCCTATTGTTCCGTATCAGCCAATGGGCTCGACGACTTAACCGCGCCACGAAACGTGCGGCCTGCAACGCGGTAACTAGCGAGCGCCATGACACTTTTTGGGGAGGTTGGCGGAGGCGAGGGCTGGCACTAGTCTCATTCTGGCAGCATGACGCATTCCTGAACACCCTTCTTCTCTGCCTTGTTTGACTCTTGTTGTGCTTACATGACAGGAAGAAGTGATCGTCGCCCAAGTCGGAAAGATGGATGGATGGTGGCTCTTTGAGCACGCAATGAGCGGAAAAAGGATCACCGTTGGAGCTCGATTTACAGGGGACCAGCGACACATCCTCGAGGATCCAGGATGATAGACAGGTGGACAAACCCTGTCTCTGATCTAGACAAGGAATTGAATTGATGGGCTGGGAGGATCAGCCCTGCAACAACGAAAACTCTCAGCCTAAGCCCTGTCCCGTTGGCCAGGCCTGTCGTGGTCTGCACAGGAGATCCGGCTCGGAACTACTTCCTACTATTACCTCGCAATAGTGTGGTTCGAGAGACGAATGCAGATCCAGCCTGGATGTGGTAAATCTTCCACAGCGATTCGGCTTCGCACCTGGCAAGGAGTGTAGTGCGACAAACAATATGTTGGCCCCAGGAGATTTGCTTGGTATGGAAAACGACGCAGATAATGCAAGCCCTTTCACATAGGCTTCCGACGTTGAGGAACGGCAGAGATTGTTATTATCAAGAATAACAGCCTCGCCCTTGGATGTATGAGACGGTTATCGCGCCCTTCGCAACTGCGATCAGTGAGTCTGTCAACCACGGGAGCGAACTTGGAGATCCCCAGGGTGCTGCCACCCACGACCACGACGAACCAGCCAATGCTGATGGGTGCTATTTTTAGTGAAGCTGCCACAGACTCAGTGAGAACACACTGCTCAAGCTGCTCCAACAGTGACCTCCAGACTCTGACCAAATTTCACAGCCCGCCAATTCCCGCTTCCCGCTTCCCACCCACCATCTTAATTTTGTTATCGTGCTCTACGTCTTTCCAAAGAGCCCAACCTCCTCACCAATTCGACGGTCTACTTCGTAGTGTCCACTAGATCAATTGATTGATCGAATGCATTACCCATCACTGCCATTATAGGTCAATCACGCTCCCCACCATCTTCTCATTGATGCATCCACAAGTCCAATGTTGCATGCAGTCCTTCGAGTCCATTGTCCTGTCCTGTTCTGTGTTGTCTTGCTCAAGCTTGGCAGCACGGGCCTTGACCCCCCAAGCCCAGCCGGGGTTACTTTTTCTCCCGCTGTCTCGTCGCCCTGTTCGAGTTCATCCTTCATCCTTCAAACTTGATCCCTGTCCCTGCCCTGACTATTGTCCATTCATTCTCGATGGCCTGGCAGGATCGTGGATGTGACAGGGTCCACCTGTGGAGCTGTGCTTCCTTTCTTCCTTGCAAGGGTTCAGTGTTTGCCTTTCTGGGCTCGAGGCATCAAGACATACATGCCTGTGGACACCTTCGAGAATAACAACGAAAATACCAGCCCCCATCCCGTCTTTCCATTTCCATATAGAGCCATCCACCACCCACTCTCTTTTTTGCCTTGAAAGAAAAATTCCGAGCCTAATTATATACCTCGACCCGTCTTCCCATCCCGCTTTATTGCACCTTATTTCTCTTTCCAAGCGCTTGTCGGGAACAATTAATTGTCTTAGCACACTCAACTAAGACTGCCTGCCGTCAACCCTCTCCCCATATGTGAACCTATAACTGCTTGACTCCCACCACCCTCAACTCCTTAGGTCTTACACGCACACGCTGGCCAACGCCTCCAACCTCATATCTCATATTTCTCATATTTAATCTCGCTGCCTCCCTACGCGTGCTACTACTGTGGTCGCATCGTCTGGACATGCACTGCTAGATCATGTGCTAATGCGGAGGACTTACACGGCATTCAGTTAACAACTTTCACATCAGCGCAGACATGGAGGTCCACGATATCGAGACTACCAAGGAGAAGCGCCTGTCGCATAACTCCGTCAGCTCGGCCGCCGAGGCTATGCAAAGAGCTGCGGATAGGCTTATAGCAACTACCGAGTCCTTTAGGCTTCAGCTTCGCGAGAGGCAGGAGGCGAGATTCGCGAAAAGGGAGCATGACGAGCCTGCTTCTTCTTCTTCCGAGAAACTTCGGGATTCTAGTCCTCCGAAGGCGTCGAATGAGGCAGCGAGAGTAGTAGTTGATCAAGACCAACCTCTACCCTTCACGAATGGGAGCTCGGACGAAGCGACCTCGAGCCCCACGACCGATCCGCGAGCGAGTCATCCGTCTACGCCACCCGGGGACTGGCCAGCCAAGGTGCCGGAGAACCTCCCCATAGCCGCCTCGCCCTCAACCCCACAAGTTGTCCATTCCATTCCCATCCCAGAACCGAATGCCGTCAGGATAGAGTCTGCAACCTCAACAGCAGACAGCTACGCCACGGCGCAAGCCCACGTCTCCCGTCCCGCACCTGCCGCGGCGGCCGGTTACTGCCAAACACCGTCCCCGGGCCAATATTACTCAATGTCGCCTAATTCCCCCAGTTCAACGAGCGATATGGGAAGCTCTTATCTTACCCCGCGATATCCACCTTATCGATCGAGTGGCTCCGCCTTGAGAGAGCCTTTGACATCGGAGACGGACAGGCCCTTCCCGTCGACTACCACCAAGGAAAGCAATTCCAAGTTTAGGGACGGAAGGCCCGCTTTCTCCTTTATTCGAGAAATTTTCTTCGTCTTCGTGATTTGTTTCTCGCAACTTCTCATGTTCGCCGCTCTTGCCCAGGCCCTCGCGCCCGCTCAGAAGATCGGAGCTTCGTTTCCAAACACCGTTCCGGGCTATCTCTCCTGGTACTCGGCAGCCTACGCAATGGCTGTTAGCGCCTTTTCGCTCCCCGCTGGCCGACTAGGAGGTCTTCTCGGACACAAGAAGGTTTTCGTCGCCGGGTTCGCGTGGTTCTCGCTGTGGAGCACTCTAGCCGGCTTGAGTGTGTACGTGGAGCGCAACGGAGGAAATGGTACCCTGTTCTTCTGCATCTGCAGAGGTCTGCAGGGAATCGGGCCCGCCATCATCGTACCCAACGCCCAGGCCATGCTTGGTCGCGTTTACGACCTCGGCCCTCGAAGAAACCTTGTCATGTGCCTGTTCGGTGCTTCTGCGCCTTTGGGCTTCGTCTCCGGGGCCGTGATGGCTAGCCTCTTCGCCGAGCTTACGTCTTGGGAATGGGCTTTTTTTGTCCTCGGTGCCGTCTGCCTTACGTTTACATGCCAGAGCATCATCGTTCTCCCTGCGGACGACGCTCCCGCGCCTGGCATGAGTTCGGACAGGTTTTGGAGGCTTATTGATGCCCCCGGGATCATCACTGGAGTCTCCGGCGTTGTGCTCTTCACCTTTGCCTGGAACCAAGCGCCCATTGTATCCTGGACCACACCCTACGTCTACTTCATGCTTATCATAGGCGCCCTTCTCATCGGTGCCTTCCTGTACATCGAATCGGCTGCTCAATACCCTATCCTCCCCATCTCTTCCCTAACCAGCACAACCTACCTCGTCCTCGCCTGCACGGCCGCAGGCTGGGCATGCTTCGCCGTCTGGGTCTACTACACCTTCCAATTCCTCGTCGTCCTGCGCACCTGGGACCCCCTCCTCGCCTCCGCCGGCTTCGCCCACATCCCCGTCATCGGCCTCCTCGCCTCCCTCCTCGCTGCCTACCTCCTCCGTCGCATAACCCCGTACTGGGTCCTCTTCATCTCCATGCTCGCCTTCGCCATCGGCGCCGCCCTCATGGCCACCGCCCCCGTCAACCAGTCGTACTGGTTCAATGCTTTTTTTGGCATCTTGTTCATCCCCCTTGGCATGAACATGTCTTCCCCAGTCGCTACCGTGTTGGTTACAAATAGCCTTCCGCGAGAGCACCAGGGAATCGCGGGTAGCCTCGTCGTGACGACCGTTTTCTCGGCGATATCGATCGGGCTCGGCATGGCGGGAACCGTCGTGTCGAACGTGGACGGCGACGGACAGGATGTTTTGGGGGGTTACAGAGGTGCTTTTTACTTTGCGCTGGGGTTGGCCGGGTTGGGGATCGTGCTGGCGCTCGTTTCGGCTGTTAGCGATATGTTGTGGCCTGCGGAGCCGGAGGAGGGTGCTGCGTTGAGAATTGGTGGGAAGAAAGGAAAAAGGGCGGCTGTGAAAGCGAAAGCCGTTGCTTGAATGATTGATGATTTCTTTTCTTTTTACTTCGTTCTTTGGATGACATGAGGAGAAGATCTGAGGAAAGGAGTTCGGGTCGCCTTGGAGTTGTAAATGAGTTGTTTTGGAGACTTGGACGAGTTTTGGTTTTTATGGCAGATACCCCTTTTTTTTCATCTAGGATGCTAGATTTTTTCAGTTTCTTATGATAACACAATATCGATGAAGTATCGTGGAATATCAAAGACGCTATGGGCCCCGGTGTTGCTGAGACTACCCAACCTTGTGCCGATAGTCTTGCTAGTATGGATATACCGTACCATCCATCGACCAGAAAGGGAAGCGGTTGGGCTTGCCTTTCCTGCCACCTCACCTAAACAAGATTCTCGAGGTCGAACGTGGGCAAGGTGATCGCCAGATGCGAGTCCAGCACTTCAGTCAACGATTCTCGACATGGCCAACTGGATCTTTTTGGATCTGGAACATCGAGACAGGGGCACAAGACAGGAAGCACGGTTATGAACAAGGAGTCGGGAACTTTTTGGATATCAGATTCTCGTTTTGGAGCTCGAAATGGCTGTATAGTTAAACATTTGCCCAACCCGTTTGTTTGCCCTAAACGCCAGAAAAACAAAACGACATGATAAACAAAACCAAGAAAATTGGTTGGGGAACAGAAACAACTGGTATGAGAGCCGCATAGCGTACCAACAGAGTACAAGCCATCAGCGGAGTCCGATGAACGTGGGCATCTCCCCATGAAGAAAGGGGAGTCCACCACCAACTCGCCGGCATGGTGAACACCTTTCGTTTCCTTAACGACCACCCCTGCTGAATCCACCACCGCCTCGTCCCCTTCCACCACCCCTCGAGAAACCACCGCCGCCCCCACCCCGACTAAAACCACCACCTCCTCCCCTCCCACCACCAAAGCCCCCACGACCACCTCCCCTCGAAAAACCACCACCCCTCGGCCCACCCCTTCCTCCTCTCGAAAATCCTCCACGACCGCCACCCCTACCGCCGGCGCCGCCCCTTGAAGGCTTCTTCACCCTAGGCGCACCCAACACCTTCGGCTTGGGCAGGAACCTCTCCATGGGGAGCAGCTTCTCGGAGCCGATGTAGAACTTGTCGCCCTCCTTGAACGAGGCGGCCTGGATGCCCTCGGTGGGCTTGATGGTGAAGAAGACCTGGTTGATGGGGCCGAGGATCTCGTCGACCTTGCCGACGGGGGTCTTGTTCTCGAGGAAGATTTGGGCGTTGAACTGCGGCACCTTGGGGTTGATGGATTCGCAGACCATTTCGCCTTCGCAGGCGTGCATAAATTTGCCCATTTCTAGGACGGTGGCTGGCGGGCCCATGTCTCGCTGTTGGTAGCCTCCGCGGCCTGTGAAAGAGAAGAAAAAAATGTTAGGATTTTGGTTCGGCTTTTTTTTTTCCTCCTCATGTTCTTCTCCTCCTTTTGACTTTGCGATTTTGGATTAGGCGGTGGGAATTAGAAAAGAAATACATACCTCCGCCGCGAGAGAAACCACGACCCCGTGGCGCTCCCCGAAATGACATTTTGAAATTGGAAAAAAAAGAGAGACCTTCGAAAATATTAACTCGTCGATAGACTCTCGAGAGCGTCGCGCTGGTGCCAGTGGAAAAGGAAGGCTGGCGGGTTCTCTCGGCGACTGCAATGCAGGATTTGTGAGAATCCGAGTTCCTAGATTTTTTTTTTCCTTCGCGTCGAAGTGTGAGAGCTTGGAGCGATTGGCAAGATATGATTGGTCAGAAACCCCCGGAGCGGAAAAATATAGTCCCTCAATTCTGCCCCTCCATTTTTTCGGTGGGCACAGGTACTTGGGTACTTGGATACTTTGGTACTTTGCGTGCCCCTGTCACCGCTTTAATGTGGGGTCTGTCTTGCTCAGTCTTGGTTCGTGTTCTCTCGATATTCGATCTGATCTCTTGATCTCTTAACAGCTTGATGGACAAGAAGTTGTCATGCTTGAGATGAGAGAGGGCGCCCTTTCCATGACCTCGAGTGGCTTTGGGGCCTGGTGATGTCCGAGAGAGTCGGCTGTTCTTGTAATATCAATCCCATGAGTCAACGAAACACTGCCCGGTAATTCCGCGCTGGCAATACGAACTGCGACTGCTGTGATACATAATAAACCAGAGAACTCATAATTCTAGATGTCAATGACTCGAAGATCAGGAGAGCAACAGCAAGTAATCTTAATTTCACCTTCTTCTTCTGGCTATTCCAGCTTGAAACATTGAAGCCGGGAGCTGCTTTTCGAGACTTTGCTCGAGACTCTGCCTGAGTCACCGCCTCCATTCCGCACTTAAAACCCTGGGCTGAATTTTGGCGGGGTACTTCGTACTTTTGACTACTTTTGACCTCGATTGCTGTGCTAAGACCTAAAAGAACCAGACTCGTCTCGAATTTGATCTTTCTGCCACCTCCCGCCTCCCGCCTCAACCACCCCCGGAAGTGCATACAAACACCACTCCCGTTCCTAGCACGTACGATCATATTACTCAATTCCTGCCAGAAATCATGGCTCCAGAAAAGAAGGCGGTAGATGCCGTCACCGAGGGCGTCAAGAAGGTCGCCATCGCAGGTGGGAAGAAGGAGAAGAAGAAGGGCGGGGCTGCTGGTGACGCTCCCCAACGTCCTCTCGAGCTACAGCCCGCACCGGAGTTTTTGCAGCGCCGCATTGAGCTGTAAGGGAGCCTTGTTTCCGTGTCCTCTTCCCGGAAGAATCCCTGTGTTTCTCTAACAGTCCCCCGCCCTTCCTAGGTTCGACCGGCTCAAGAAGAAGTACGATGAAGAGATTGCGAAGAAGCCACGCGAGCGCATCACCATCACCATGCCCGACGGCAGCATTAGGGAGTAAGCTCAGAACAGACCCGATAATAACGACCCGATGTGCCCAACCCTGTACCGAAGTACTTACAATATTTGCTTCTTACCAATAGGGGGACCTCATGGGAAACCACCCCCGGCGAGATCGCGAAGGGCATCTCCAACAGTCTGTACAAGCGCACCGTCGTCGCGAGGCTAGACGGCGACCCGAACAAGCTCTGGGATCTCGACAGGCCTCTCGAGGCCAACTGCAAGCTCGAGCTCCTATCCTTCGAAGACGAGCAGGGCCAGATGGTCTTTTGGCACTCTAGTGCCCATATTCTCGGCGAAGCCTGCGAGAGGCGTTTCGGCTGTTCGCTCTGCATCGGTCCCCCGATTGAGTCTGGTTTCTACTACGAGATGGCGCTCCCTGATGGTGGTGCTGTCCACGAGAGTGATTGGAAGCCGATTGAGACCTTGGTGGGCTCTATTGTTAAGGAGAAGCAGAAGTTTGAGAGGCTTGAGCTGTCGAAGGAGGACCTCTTGGAGATGGTACGCGTGCAGAGAGACGCCATGCTCGATCAAAGGGAAGATGCTGACCTTGGGTATTAGTTCAACTACAACAAGTACAAGCAGCACATCATCAAGGACAAGATCCCCGACGGCACTGTAAGACCCCATCCCTTCCATGGCAACTACGGAATCGGGTTTACTTATTAATTGAAATTTAGTACACCACTGTCTATCGAAATGGTCCCTTGATCGATCTTTGCCGAGGCCCCCATGTCCCCGACACTGGCCGTATTGAGGCTTTCTCGATCTTGAAGAACAGCGCCTCGTACTTCGTATGCCTTCCACACCTCCGCTATCACTGCTATTGACTACCCTGGGACTAATATGGAATAGCTCGGATCTCAAGAGAATGATTCCCTTCAAAGGCTTTACGGCATCAGCTTCCGTAAGTACCGGATCAAGTGATATCGTGAGGTGTCGGCCACCCAACGACTAACCAGATCATAGCCGACAAGAAGCGCATGGCTGAGCACAAGAAGGTATATAGAGACTCCCACTAATATCTTGTTGATATTCCCGCTGACCTTCTATTGTAGTTCCTTGAGGAGGCGGCGAAACGTGACCACAGGAAGATAGGTCAGGACCAGGAGCTCTTCTTCTTCCACCCCCTTTCTCCCGGCAGTGCCTTCTGGCTACCTCACGGTTCCCGAATCTACAACACTCTCCAATCGTATATCCGAGAGCAGTACTGGAAGCGGGGTTATGAGGAGGTTCACACCCCGAAGTAAGCACATCCCGAAGATCATTGGCCCCTCGTGGTGCATACTGACAGGAACATAGCATGTACAATGCAGATCTCTGGAGGCAATCCGGCCACTGGGATTACTACCAAGATGATATGGTGAGTTCTCAAGCCTCTTTTTTTTTTTT
>NJFT01000431.1:0-11194 GCA_002221725.1 Scedosporium boydii | reverse complement strand
CCTTTTTTCCCCTGCTCGTTCTACCGAGCAGATTCCTGTTGTCCGGTCCTTTCATGTTCTTCTCTCGAAGGTTATCGGGAAGGTGGCGTCCCCATTCTCCGCTCCCTGCGCTGCTTTCCCACAGTCCTCCAAGTGGCTCTCAAATGCACCAATGCCGCCGCCTAAACGTTCTGTTAACATTTGGCAATGGTCCCAAAATCTCCCATATCTTCGAAATCTTGTCCGGGATGACCAATCTGAAAACACTGGGGATATGATGGATTGTGACGAGCTAGGCTCGGCTTCCAAGCGACAGCCTTCCGTCCGCTTCGGTCAGCAGCTCCGTGACAAAATACGAAGGGAAGGATAACATGTACCTGGGTCCCGCGGCTTTCCCAACAGCGGCGAGGAGGTGCCCCTCGATGCGAGATGCCCCACGCCTACTATCGCGCGCTCGAGTTATGATTATTATCACTATCACTATTATTATCAGTATTAATATTATTACTATTTTCCTGATTAAACCGAACAGACTCGTCACCCTTGGCTTAATAACCACTGCATGGGAACTTGAGTTCGTAGTCGATGATGCCGAATTTGTCTTAGGGTGGAGGGTTCAATCAAGCACGGGGCCCTCGTCCAACATATTATGATAGCCTCAAACCAAGGGGCTGGGTTGAATCCCTGGAGACTGCAAACACTCTTTACTCTAATGACGATACCCTAACACTGATCCTGCCGCCGCCTTCTACATCATGGCGTAGCTCGTGAAGACAAAGGTGTATGAGGTCTATTGTTATGCAAAGCGCATCAATGGTTACTGGGTGTATTCCGAAGAAAAGAAAAATCGCTCCATATTCTTTCAGAAGGGTCAGAAAGTCGATGCACAGTAAATATTAAAAACTCTCGGAAAAGCCAGTCGTAGATGTGGGCATGGTTTCCCTCAACTCCGAACGCCGGGCTATTAAAGGAGCTTGGTCACTAAAGTACCAACATTGAAGGTCCTTGAGAATCCGAGACCGAAGATAAATGCCCATCACGTCATTCATCACCTACTCGTCATGCCCACTCATCTCGTCTTGTCCATTCCTCACCACACGACTAAAATTTGAGAAGAACCACATCATTTTCAATAAGGAAAACATGACTACAAAGACCAACTATACACAAGGCTATTCAGAGGCCACCGTGAGTAGCCATGCTTCACGGACGATCCACACAGACGCTGCTTTCTTACTTCCCCATATTAAATCGACTGATCGCATCCTCGATGTCGGGTGTGGCCCCGGAACAATCACTATGGGGTTCGCTGGCCTACTACGCCAAGGGTCCGTCACCGGAATCGATATTTCTGACGATGTTCTCGCACGTGCAAAAGAGATGATTGCCCGGTCGCCATCGCAAGCGAACAATATCTCCTTCCAGACAGCCAACCTCCTGGAAGGTCTCGCCTTCCCCGACGACACCTTTGACGTTGTCTTTAGCTCTCAGTTGTTCCCTCACCTAGCCTCCCTGGAGATGCGGCGCAAAGCACTGTCGGAGATGAGGCGCGTCCTCAAGCCAGGCGGCATCCTTGCAACACGTGAAGCTGCCGAGTTGCACTTTTACCCTCGCAGCTATGACCTTGACAGGTTGTGGGCCGGGAACATGGTTCGAGCCCTGCGGAAGGGAGAAACAGTGGCCTCCCTCCCCGGTGGAGATATGCTAGCACTGTACAGGCTGGTGGGGTTTGATGCCGCGGCGGGAAAGATAAGAGTAGGGGCAGGGACGACGGTGCATTCAGGTCGAGAGGAACGCCGTTGGTATGCAGATAGGAACCTGGCAAAACTATCGGCAGGGGACCCATACCGAGAAAGTTGGGTTCAGGTCGGGGTTGCAGAGAAGGAGATCGAGCAGGTCAAAGAAGCGCTAAGTAGGTGGGCCGAGGATGATGATGCGTGGTATGTTGCGTTACAGGGGGAGACTATTGGCTGGAAGTGACTTGGCTTGTGACGAAGTTGCAATATATAGCGAGGCAAAGGCAAATTCAGTCCTTGATCAGGATCTGAGTTGGATAATTACAAAGAGAAACTACACGAAAGCGCGGCCACTATAATATTGAACACAATTGTAAACCGTGTTGACATATTATGCATTCATTCCGCAACTCAAACTCTCAAGCTATTATCCCAAACTCATAATATTCACAGGTGAATTTACCAATTTCCTCCACCCACTCTAATCCCTCCCCGAAACAGACGCAAGCTCACTTGACCAATGAACGTTGCAAATCCTACTCTCACTAACGCAAACCTCCATTAAGGCTATGTTCGAAGCATCGATGGCTCGCTATCAGCAGATAGCACGTACACGGCTCCCTCAAAAGTGGCCCGCGTCGATCATTGACTTCTTACAGTGCCGTACCTAGTCTTCCTAGTTACTTTGACGAAAGACAGACGTAATTTCCATGACTAAACTCTCTGAAGTATCTCGATACGTAAAACCCATTTTCTTTATCAATACAGCGGCTACGAACGGCATTACTAACTTATTGAAGATTAAAACGAGATGAAGTGTCTGGAGACGGAAAACCGCTGTAGCCCGGTGATAAGACGCTCTCGGGCTTAGGGCAACCGGTCTTCCGGTCGTTGCTCTTCTGGTGTCACGGATTGTGGTTTCGGATTTAGCGGAGTAACTAAGAGAACAAGATATTTTGATGATAGCAGGAGATGCAAGATGGCTCTGATTGTTATTTAAAACCCGTTGCAGCTTCGCTTGATCCCATTCACATTGCCTCCGTTCTTATTCTCATTCTCTTTTCCTACAGAGCAACTACACCACCTAACCTACCTTATAACTTACCATATCTATATCAAGCTCTTCATAAAATTACCATCACATTCCCCACCACCATGACATCTCCTACATCCGTAACCTTCCCCAGTCGGGCATTCACTATTGCCGGCCATCTCTATAAGCCGCCCAGTGGCGCTCCCGATCGCAAACGCGCTGCCATTGTGGTCGGTCACCCCATCACCGGCGTCAAGGAGCAGACTGCTGGTTTATATGCCCGTCAACTCGCCGAAGCCGGTTTTGTCACATTGGCTTTCGACGCAGCTTACCAAGGCGAGAGCACGGGCTCCCCCCATGGACTTGAAGACCCTTATCAGCGCGTTGAGGACTTTAAGAATGCCGTCACCTACCTCACAACGCTGGGGCCCAATGTCGTCGACCCGGAGCGTATCGGTGTTCTCGGGATTTGTGGTTCTGGAGGTTACGTACCTTTTGCTGCGCAGGCAGGCCAGCGCATGAAAGCAGTCGCCACGATCAGTGGAGTTTGTTATGGAGGTCTGGTCCGGAATGGCCTGAAGGGGTACCCCGCTGCTGGGCAGGTCACGTCGGAGCAACTCACCGAACGGCTGAAGCAAGCGGGCGAGCAGCGCACAAAGGAGGCTAAGGGGGCTGGTGCGGCTGCCTTTCCTCTACTCCCCGACAACGCCAAGACCCTGCCCGCGGACTTTCCCGAGTCGGGCATGTGGAAGGAGGCCATCAACTATTACAAGACTCCCAGAGCAATCCATCCTCGTGCGGACGGCAATCAAGTACTTTGGAGCGTGGATCTTGCTGCCAACTACGATAGTTACGCCTTCAATCATATGATCTCGCCTCGACCGCTGTTGATGATTGCCGGTAGTAATGCCGACACCGCCTATTTTAGCAAGGAAGCGATCGACAAGGCAAGGGAGCCTAAGGAGCTTTTTCTGGTCGAGGGGGAGACACATGTTGGACTTTACGACCACACGTCACAGACTATTCCAAAGTTGATAGATTTCATGTCGAATGCCCTGTCTTCATAGGGGTTAGGAGAACCGTGGAGTGGGAAAATAAATTAGATAGAAAATAAGAAACTTAGAAACAGATACAGATTTGTGCTTCTACAATTTCTACAATGTAACTTACTTGTTCCTTTTGGAATGGGGGAGGGTGGTTATACCCAAGTTCAACCTTTTCGATGCATGATTTGACGTGTCTAGACACAAAATGTTGCACCTAGTAAAAACGCTGACTCTGGGGTCCTATATCCTATCACGCTCACATCCGGATGAGAAACAGGCCCCCACCACAAGATCCTTTCTATGAACGGGGTATCACCCAAAGCGTTTGGGTATTTCGGAAAGTTCCATGGTGCCCCTTACCATCGCATCCATTAGCCACGAGTTGACAATCTGCGTGGGGATGGACAACTTTTCTTTGGCTTCAGTGGATTGCAGGTGAGGTTGGGTTGGTGGACGACAGTCGCGAGCTTTTCCCGTTCAACGGGCGATTTCGAACTACGTCTAAGGAGGGAAAGGCCCGTGATTTAATGCGAATGAGACACTACTTTTCGGTGGAGAGTATTCTCTTTTTTCTTTTTGAGGATCGCCCCATCGCGAACGTCACTATCCCACAGATCTGCCCTCGCTGCTGGTGGCTACATAGATGTGAGAGCAAGCCACTCAAAATCAGCATTATTAGGGATACGAGCCCCGATATAGCCATGGTGATGAGCTTACCAATGTTGGAGGCTGAGGAATCTGAACGATCTTCTTGAAAACTTCTGGGTTGTTGCTCAGATCATTCGTTAACCACGTCCACTATATTTAATGTCAAAAAAGCCCTCTGATGATCTACTAAGTATACGTGACGAGAGGGCTGGCACTGCTGCCTGGGGCAAAATCTAGATACGGCCGGAGGCAAAGAGAGACCAATGAACTCATGCAAAGATGATCACAACGCCGGGTCAGGGCCTCGTGCCTTGCAAAATAAACCCAGGTCCACTTTTTGATAGCTCTCCTAGTAACACCTGTCTCAACAAAGTGAAAAATGCCTTCGGCTGCTGAATGTGGGTGATGTGTCCAGCATTTTCCACGACAACAAGCTCGCTCCTAGTAAGGACGGCGAGGGTTTCAGTCTCTTCGATCACCAGGCCAGCATCCTCCTCCCCCACAATAAATAGGACTTTGTCACCATCTCCATGCTCACTGATAAGGGCCGCATGAGGCCAGAGATCCAGTTTTCTCAGCGCTGACACATTGGCAAGATAACCCTGAAACGATTGTTTTCCAACCTGTGCCGCGATGGTTGCCGCCAGTTCCGCGTTCGCTGCTCTCCATTGGGTCTTGAACCACCGGCCCACACTCTGTTTCGCCAGCTCGGCCATTCCGTCTTCCCGTGCTGATTTCAATCTGTCCTCCCAGATCTTGTCATCACCAGGTGTTGCTTGAGCGCGGGTTCCGACGACTAAAATTTTGCGGAAACGATCGGCATGAGAGGCAGCTAAGGCAACTGCAATGCCGCCACCGATGCTAAGGCCGATGAACGCCTCAGCTTGCTGAATGCTAAGGTGGTTCAACAATTTCACTACATCAGTGGCGAGGTCGTCAATCGTGTGTCCGGCCTCGTAATCGAAATCAGTCGTTTCAGACAGTGGAGATCGTCCATGAAAGCGTATATCGTAGCGGACAATAGTATACTGGGAGGCAAACTCATCAACGAGCGTATCCCAGAGCCAAGTGGCCGCTGATAGAGAGTGGGAGAGGACAAGGACGGATTTCTGGGGCGATATAGGTAGTGCGGGAGTGACGTCGTAGAATATTTGAACATTGGGGTGTTCTGAGACGGTCAGGAAACCCGTCGACGAGGAGATTGCGATCATCGTGCCGAGAGGGCGAAGAACGATTTCATTGAACAGGAGAGGGTCTAAACTCTAGACGCGCCCTTATCGAAGAGCAAAATATCTTCTCAGTCTGTTTCCGAGGGGCGCGTTTGCCGATGCATCCAAGGACAGACGAAGTTCGAGAGCACCATTGCAAGAAACTCCGCCCCCACAGAGATGTCCAAGATGCTCTCATTCTAGCTGCCCTTTTAGGTTAGCGCGTTGGGGAATAAAGGCTGCTCTGGCTTTACAATATCCCAACGACCCCGCAATCGGGAAGCCGTCGCGGTAAGCATGTTCCCGCGGGCCTCCATGGATTCACCTCAGCGTTCGCATCAATCTAATGCAAAGTGCCGACTAGGGGCCCATTCTAGGTCAGGTGAGCAATCCGACCGTCGAGGATCGCATCGGATCAGGTAAGGTCTGGACGCGGGCTCTGTTATCATCTTGATCGAACCGTTTTCACACCACCCCAAGAGCCCATGCGATCCCAATTGATCCGGCGTCCCACCTAGCCTCGCTCTGGCTCCCCTTTCCCTCTCTTGACAATAGCGAGCAGCTTTTTGTCCGTCCCTGCGCTGCTTTCTCCGCACTATGCCGGAGTATGCCGTAGTTAAAAAATGTTCTCTCATTTGGGCAGGTCGAATGAGTACTTCTTATCGGAACCGGATGACTTCTGGCAGTGAGGGATCGGTTCATCACTACAACTGAGAGTGCCACGGTCTCCTTGAGCTTTAGGCCTTGGTATCGTAACTCTAGACAGACTTCTTATAAAGAGACAGGCCGGCGGTCTCTACCATCGTGGATATCAGGAACAACGGAAAAGCTCATTCCACAGACCAATATCCCTCATCTTCAAACGAGTTAGCCTCTTATCCTAGAAACTCATTCCTCAGTCTAAGAAAGAAGAAGAAAAACACCACAATGTCGAGCGCGTTGGAAGGCATCTACGAACCGGGCATCGTAGACCCCGGTTTCCCCTCCCCCAACGGCACCCACCCCTTCTGGCATTCCCAGCCCCATCCTCATACAAATCACCAATCCGAATGGCCTGCAGGCGTGGTCGACGTTGTCATCATCGGTGCTGGCATCACGGGCATGAACCTTGTGCGCACCCTGCTCAAGAAGCAACCGAAACTCCGCATTGTCCTGATCGAAGCCCGGGGTCTCTGCTCTGGCGCTACCGGCCGTAACGGCGGTCACTGCAAGACTATGACTTGGGCGATGTGGGAAGAGCGCAAGCATTCTTTCGGCATTGAGGAGGCCGTGCGCATCTCGGCTTTTGAGCATGCGCATCTTGAGGCCATGGCGGGAGCTATTCGCGAAGATGGCATCGACTGCGATCTAGTGCTCACGGATGGGATCGAGGTGTATTACGATGTAAAGGACTTTGAGAAGGCCGTTAATGCACTAGACGATATGCGTGCCCATGCGCCACATTTGGCTGCGAAGCATACGGTTCATACGGACAAGAATTACCTGTGCAAGGTGCTCGGGCTTTCTGATCGTGCTGTGGGAGCTATTTCTATCCCTGCGGCTTCGCTTTGGCCTTACAAATGGATCACCTCCGTTTTGGGCTCCTATATTGACCATGCAAAAATCAATGTTCAGACGCATACTCCAGTACAATCAATCATTGATAACCCCGAGGATTCATATGCTACGGTGCTGACAGACCGAGGCGACATCCGGGCTAAGCACGTCGTCCATGCAACCAACGCCTGGGTAGGTCGTCTTCTTCCCGAGCTCCGACCCTTCGTCTCTCCGGTACGTGGGAATGTCGTGTCCTACGCCCCGGCCAAGACTGGAAACTCTAAGTCGGCTTTGGGACTCAGCAGCAAAACCTCCCTCTGGCTTCGATACGGCGTCAAGGACTACGACTACCTAATCCAACGCGAGGATGGCCGCGCTATTGTCGGTCGCGCCAACACTGGCCGTACGGCAACGGGTGATGATAGCGAAACTGACCTATCTCCCATGGCACATCTCCGCGGCTTCGCCCACGAGGCGCTAGCAGCCCCGGTTTCCGATGCTTCTACCCACATCACTCACGCCTGGGCTGGCATCCTCGCTTTTTCTCAGGATGCCGTCCCCTTTGCTGGTCGGTTACCCTTCCCAGGCCGTAGCCACCAGTGGGTGTGCGGAGGGTTCCACGCGACTGGTATGATCAAGGCCTTCCTTACGGCACAGATGGTTGCTGGGCTTGTACTAGGGGAGAAGCCTGATAGAGAGTTCCCCAGGTCGATATTTGTGACGCCAGATAGGATTCGGCAACTGAGGAAATCTGTCGAGTCGGGGAAGCCGGTGGTTATCAAGGCGAGACTGTGAGCGAGCCGAGGGGTTGTCCCATCATCATCAGCCCTTAATGGTTTAGTAATTCCAACAAGCTGAACTCTTGATAAATATATCTAGTTTCCGATATGTATCCCTAATTGCGTATTTTTTATACTAGGAAACGGCGCAGCGTATACACCCCATAAGAAGAATAAGAAGAATTGCAATTTTAAAATTGTCCTAGTAAAGGGAAAAACCTATATACGATTCTGAACTTCCTGCCATTTCTTTAAATCAAGATTGTGCTTTTACATAACAAACAACTTTACCTGTGGTAATAACGTCGTCCACCTTTCCGTAGGGCTGCGGGCCCATATATTGCGCAACGTATCCAACCCCATCTCAAGATTCTTAAAACCGCTTCTGGCATACCGCCTCATAAAAAACTGCTCAAAGAATGCTTTGTGCTCTTCAAGAAGGCAATCGGACCCTGCTATAAAGCAGGCCCATATGAGCACCTGTTCGCCAGGCGCACCATCGGGGAATGCCTCGAATGTCTCCTTGAAGCGCTGCACGCGGTATATTGAGCCTGATACGTGCATGGCTATGGTCCTTGAAGAAGCCGGGCCAAATTCATCGTATTGGACGTGGTTGAGGTAGATTCCACATGCCTGCCGCACTAGATCCGGGATTAATTGACGGATTTCAGGGTGCTCCGGGCGTCGCTCCAAGCAGTAATTCAAGCAGTCAAACATGTGTCCTATCTCCATCTCAGATGAAATAGTCCTGATACCCGTATTCTCGCTAAGGAGCGGCGCGGCGTATACTCGCATCCTACAAATATGGGTTAGTATTCTTAATTTCTAACATTGCAGCCTTGAACGTCTCGATCGGAGAGCACGACAGGCGGGATTTATATATAGATATATAGGCTTATAGAGCACTCACTTTCTAATTTGCCGCACTAGAAACTCTGCTACGTCACTGCTGCCTAGCTCTGGTAGTCCTCCAATAGCATCCACAGCAGATTGCAACATTCCAAACAGGATAGGGAAATCTGTAGAACCCGATATCATGACAGCCGTCAAAAGTAATAGTATAGTGAGTATAATAGTGTGTTGACCTTGCCGGTCACAGTCTTGCAACCGGCTTCGCTTCCTCAGACCTTGAATGACGCGAGCATAGTAATGATTCGGCTCGAGGTCGCCCGCTGAAGATACGTTTTGATATAATGAAGGACGATGGAATAGAGAGGTTGTGAGGACCGCGTCCATTACCAGTTCGTCCGTCTCGGCAATGGGGAGAACGAGGTGGCGCCAACCGTTATGTGGGCCGTCAACAACAATCATCAAGCCAGCAATATTGTCTGAGTCTGGTTCCGTAGTGGAGAAAAGACGTTAGAACATAGCACCCAGCCAAAAGCTGTACATGATAAATGGGGGTTTGTAGCCTTACAATGTAATAGCAAGCACCTCTTATATGCGGGAATACTATCGGGAGAGCGACGCGGACGCAAGATGAGGGGTGCATTGTTAGACAGCATTTGATCCGTCTTGTCAAGGTATACAACATCTTCTAGATAATCCGTGCTGAATTCCTCATCTCCCGCGGTCCGCGAAAGAGGTGCTTCGACCCCGACCCCGGTCGCAGTTAAAGTCCAAGGACTAGCGGAATCATATGCCAAAATGCAGAATAATTCCGCCGCTGATAGGGAATTCGCATCACACTCGGAGGTGATCCCGGAAGTACGCGCCTCATCCTGGGAGGATGGACGCTTGGCGAGATCTGCCGACTGATCCCGCGCCTCTTCTGTCAATCTCGTCGGTTTCGGGGAAGTGGGCCCAGGTTCGGGGGCAGGAACAGGAGAGGCGGTCATGCTTAGCAACCAAGTCAATATTCAAGAGCCCTAGCCGGACACACACACCGCACACAGGAATATCGGCGCTCACATACTCGTGATACACCAACTCCATAGTCTTACCAGCCCAATGGCCCCTCGCCGCCACGCCCTTGCTGAAGCGGTGCCGGATGCCCAGGCCACTGCATTTCAGGCCCTTCGCGAGGCATTTTTGGCATGATAGGGTGCCTCTATCGCAGTTGATGCGGCGTTGGGAGCACTCGTAGCAACCTAAATGTATTTCGTAAGCTAATGAGCCTGATTCTATTCCACAGGCGCTCCTTGGAATGCTATGGTACCTTTAATTTTAGGCTTGTAAGGACGCTTAGAGACAGGCATGAGGTTTTTGCCTTGGGGGTACAGGAAGTCTTAGGCCGGGGTCCAGCCGCGGGGTTTGTATGCTGCCTGTCAGTGGAGCCTTTGACGAAGGATGCAAGCCTTTTAGAAGGTTGAATTGGACCAGGTATGCCGGAAGAAAGTAACCGCCAGATGGGAGTTCCTAGGAGGGCGAAAGAAGGAAGTGGAATGAGTGGTGCGTTGCGGGCTTCACATGGGCAAGGTTTTTGGGATGCGGAGGCAGGCATCTCCATGGCCAGCATTATCGAATCTAGATATGTACAGATCCGGAGGAGGAGAGGTATGTGCTTGTGCCGCACCTGCGACCTCTTCAAACCCCACAATTTGGCGAATCTAACTCCCATTGTCATAACCCAGAGCGGATCTAGTCCGAATGGGGAAGGTTAAATGAGAGCATCTCCAACCCCTGCATGGCTAGATCATTACTGGTCACGGCGAAAGGTCCTGGATAACTCTTTAGGCTTCCTTGACATTCGACGAAGGGCGATGGCTGAGGTTTTGGGCGTGCCTCCTGTATGAAACGCAGCCTGAGGAAATGCTCCAAGATAGAAGTAAGCCTTACTCTCCTGTTCCTATCGACCTTGGACAGGGGTCAGCCGTGAGGAGTGGCAACACCAAGACAGACGATCCCAACTTAGGGTGCATGTATCCCCGCCAATTTGAGAGTGATCGCTTACGAAGTAGAGGTAATTAGCTGCAAGGGATCCGCAGAGATTGAAAAGCCGATTCTGGAACTCTAGGAGCGAGGTCACGTTAGCCATTTTCTGGTGGCAAGAAGCATGTACATTGCTTCTTGTTCCACTTCATGTTCAAGTCCATACTCAATTAATTAACTCAAGAACCCAAAAAGGCAGCTATCTCGAGTTTCCGATTCTCTCGAGTTTCTCGAAGCCTGTTTTACTTCCTGAGCTCACATAGAGACTGGGCTAGCGGCATCTCGGAACCCAGCTCTCTTTTGACCTTCCCGATAGTTTCGCTTTTTTTGGGGGGGGGGGGGGGGGGGGACTAAGGCG
>NJFT01000430.1:0-11416 GCA_002221725.1 Scedosporium boydii | reverse complement strand
CCCCCCCCCCCCCCCCCCAGCGCCACTCGTCCTTGAAGAAATTATTAAATTGGAATTGGGATCTCCGCATCGTATGTCAGCTAACCCATGAGGAACGCAACGGCAAGAGCAGCGCCGATAACGACGAGAGGGCCAAAGCCAGTCCTAGCCGCACCGCTGGCACCAGTGCTGCCCGAGCCGGAGTTAGACCCGGTCTTGGTGCCAGAGTCGCCCGAGGTGGGAGAGGCATTTCCGGATGCTCCGCCTTCTGCAAGCTTAGCCGTGCCGAAGTTGGCCTTGAACTGCTCGCACCAAAGTCCGGCGTAAATAAAATCATTGGTTGTCTTGCCCGAGTCGAGCGCGATAGTGAGGTCCTCGTTGTCATGCTCGCCCTTGACCTGGGTCTCTGAGATGCGGAAGCCGGAGCTGAGGTCTTCGGTCTCGGAGCCCCACCAGTAGAGGGCAGGGGCGGAACCATCCTTGAGAGTGAAGCCCTTGAGCTTGAGGGTCTTGTCGTCGACTACTTCAAAGGTACCGGCGAGACCACCGTCTTTGCCGTTGATGGTACCGGTCCAGCCCACCTTGCCTTGGGCGGAGACGAGGGCGGCGAGGATGAAGAAAGTGAAGGTGAGGAGGGTCTTGGCAATCATTTTGGCGGTGTTGGTGGGTTTTATCTGTGGGTTGGGATATGGATTGAGAGGGATGTTTGTTGGTAAACTTGTGCGTGTCAAGTTGTGTGAGGATGCTCTTGAAGGTAGAAGAGAAAACTTGATTGATTGATGTAGATGATGGCTATTCAGATTGGACCATGGGTGAATCGTCAGGGTGTATATATATTCTCTCCCCTGCTGCGGCTGTCGCTTACCCCCTTCGCTACGCGTGAGTGTCGTGATTCGTGACGGCGTTATTTGTCAATTTCACCGAATCTCGCCAATTTGGCGAATTTGGAATCGACCGCGAAAATAGAATGCGAATGTTTTACTAGCCAGGGGGATCAAAGCCTGTATGTTCGACGAACAAACCATTCCTTGCGGACTGAGATGCACTCGAGGATGCATGTTCGGGAGGTGTTGATTCCAAAGAATTAATTTTACGACGATAATACGACTGTGTCGACCAACAGCTTGCCGCTAGATTCTAATCAAAAGAAGAGTGGAGGCTTAGACGCGGACCACTCGCTCAGCCCCGACGACGACGGAATTCCGACACTGAGAGCTGGGTCATTCCTATTTCCTAATCGGGACGATTTGATTTCACATCTCCAGTCTTGGCATGCAGAACCCCCGGCAGCCCTAGGATGTTTCGAACCGAACCTACAGATCCACTGTAGCCCCTACCGCTTCTTTCATTTGGTGGCTTGCTTCCCCTGAGAATGATTCCATCCTGGGAAACGTTGATTCCATGCTCCAAACGG
This sequence comes from Scedosporium boydii, assembly GCA_002221725.1. Taxonomy (NCBI): domain Eukaryota; kingdom Fungi; phylum Ascomycota; class Sordariomycetes; order Microascales; family Microascaceae; genus Scedosporium; species Scedosporium boydii. The sequence goes on along the minus strand of NJFT01000430.1, from coordinate 10,023 downwards.
TTTTACTAGTAAGTACTTCGTAGTTGAAGTCTAATTTTAATCCGGGAGGTCCACTTCGGTCTTGTTTGTTTATCAACGCCCCCCCTCAAGTTTACAAAGGAGCTTCCTCGACAGCCAATGATGCTTTGAGAATGTAACCTTCGGCCTGATAAGCGCTTTCAGCTCCTTTTAGGGTGCATTGGACATGGGATCTGACCCCTGTCTACCTGCAGGGAGTACACGAGAGGAGTACACCATGACAGAAAAGAATCGATGAACTCGATGTCGGTTCCCCTTGGCCGCGTCGTCGCGTGGCTGTAAATGGCTCCGTGAGAGTAAGATTTTATCTTTTCAAAAACATCTTCCTTATGATGCGGAATCATTGATGCGGGATTTGAAGTCTAGAGAAGAAGTGGTTCAATTCCACCTGATGTATAAAAACCAACATCTTCGAAAGGTGATGCCTTTCGTCCAACTCCTCTCACAACTTCTTATATCCAACGACTTACTTCGCCGAGGCATACCTAACGCACATTCACTAACTCTATTTTACACCCATCGCCTTCTACTATTCTCTACTTCCGTCCTTCGCTTCTTCGCCCCCATACTTGGGGTATAGTTCTCACCATGGCAAACCAGGACTTCAAACCCATCATCAAAGACCAGTACCTCGCCGGACAAGTCTATTTTGCCTGCGTGGTGGGTCTAATTTGTCTCGAGGCAATCTCTGTTCTGCCCGCATACCTGTTGAAACTTTTCAAGAGTGGTAAGTCCCGGCGGAATCTCCTTTTTCTAGGTCTCAACTAACACTGAATAATGGTAGGCTCGTTTGTGAGGAGATCCCATAAACACAGCACCTTCTATGTCTTCCTCCACCGGCTCGCGACTCTCCCCTCCCCGGTCCCCTTCCTCACGTACCATCGCATCCCCGACGCGCTCCGCTGCCTCGCCTTCATTGGCTTGAATATGCTCTTCGGCTGGAACCGCCTCAAGTACACCACGGATTACAAGCTATATGGCTGGCTCTGCATCGCCAATGGTGGAGTCTCCCTTCTCCTTGCCTCGCGCACAAACCTCTTCAGCACGATTCTTCGCATTCCCCCTCCCGTCTTGCTGTACTATCACCGCCTCGTGGGCCTCGCTACTATCTTCCACGGCACTTTCCATTGGGCCACCACTGCCGCTCACTATGTCCGCACAAAGCAACTCGCCACCGTTCTGGCCAGCGGGTTTACGCAGGCGGGCCTTGTCGCATGGGCTGCCTTGATGATTATCGCATTGACTGCTATTCTTCGAGTAGTACGCAGGAATGCATTCGAAGTCTTCTACTATGCTCACTTCTTCTTTATTGTTTACGTCATTGGTGCCTGCGTCCACGCCAAACACAGCCCCGAGTTCTTGCTTCCCGGGTTCGGCCTTTGGCTGGTCGACAGGGGATGGCGCTTCTACTACAACTTCCGCAGAGTCACTCCCAAGAGCGTGGTTCACTACCCTGGCGGCGTCACCAAGTTCAAGCTTGAGGGGCTGAGGGTTACTCGACCGAACCAGATGGCCTGGATCCAGCTTCCTTCTATTTCTTTTTTTAACTGGCATCCATTCACCATTGCTTCAGCCCCGGGTGATCCAATTACTACTATTGCTGTTCGTGGCCTCGGGGGGTTCACCAAGAAAGTCCAGAGCCTTGCCATAGAGGGCTATACGCCGGATGGCGAAAAGCTAGATCCCAGAACCCCCGTAGCCATACCTCCCCATGCCGTGAAGATCAGGGTAGATGGGCCCTATGGTCACCCCTCTCTACAATGGGAGCAATACCCCGTTGTTGTGCTCATTGCGGGTGGTATCGGCATCACGCCTGCGATATCTATTGCGTCGCATATTATCCACTGGGCATCGCAATCGGGCTGCTCTGGTTCTCTCGAGGAAGAGACAAGGTATATTCACATCTTGTGGACCATAAAAGATATCACTCACGCGCAGTGGTTCGAGGAGGAGATGATCGAGATGGCCAGGAGGATCGAAGAAGAAAACATTCCTGTTAGTCTGGACATTTCCATTTTTGCCAGCGGCCTCAAAAAATCGGAGAGTTTGGAGGAGGCCCTCATTGCCAATGAAGGATACGTCTTCTCCGGTCCCGCCACCGTGCATCAGGGCCGCCCGGACGTGGAAGCGTGGCTGAAGGACGTGAGGCGGAGGAGATGCGGCTTGGATGCTGCCGTCAACTTGTGTGGGCCGAGACCGCTTGTCGATGCTGCACGCAAGGCGGCGAGCATGGTTAGTAAAGAACGCGGAATATTTCACGTGGAAGAAGAGGTGTTTGAGTTCTGAGATCGAAACGTTTCTTTTGTCTTGTAATACTCACTTGTTTTCTCTGTGATTTGCTGGGTGGGTTATTGAAGCGTTGGTTACTCGTTTCACGAATCTTTTGCACTATCCCCAACTTTTAGACTGAGGTCGGATTATAGTGATAGATATCAACTTGCATTGGTGTGAGAATTTGTTCCAGATTTTTCTAAGGAGAGACTTGCTTTCTTCCAACTTCGCGTGACTCCTGACCGCAGACTGAAACATGGGGATGCTTCGCTGGTCAACCTTTGCAAATACTATTTACGTTCCTAGCCACCATGGACCGCTGCTCCTCCCAAATGACCCATCTCGTCTGCAACCTTTTCAACAAAATCCGTTTCAAGATGGTGTGTACATTGATCTGTTTGCCCGCTAACTTATCGGAAGTGCAAAGCCGGTCGTACAACAAGCTTGACCATTTCCCCCGTTACAGGTATGTCAATCAAAGAAGGACGTCATGTAACGCGAGAAGACTCGGGAGACGAGAGCTGCTATTAGCGGCTTTTAAAAGTGGCAAGTGTCCTCACGGGCCTGGCAGCGGCTACAAATGCGGGGATGGGGAAGTGTGTCATTCGGGATGCGCCTTATCGGTTTGGCGAGGGGGCGCAGCAGGATGGCAAGATGAACGTCGCCCAACTCTTAAAATCAAGTCGGCCGCCTGTTACTCTGCTGTTGTGCATCTCGCTTTTTGACCGCATCCGTAAAATAAACGAACCTGGAAAATAGCCAAAAATGGCGCACCAAGCCCACAACATTCCCTGGAGCTCCTTAGCGGCCCAGCTCAAATGGTCGTCGAAATATCATCCAGGGTCCGGCGACCTGCACTTCCGAGATAAGCCTAACCAAGGGAAAGTTATCCGTCATTTCGTGGAATCATTCGTCCAGAATCTACTAGAACACTCCCGTACGACTCGACTCAAATATCCCCCGAACTATAAAATACCTTTGGGGGATGATCTGATCCTCGACGACGAGACGGTGAGAAAAATCGCGCCGACAATCCGTCGAATACGGTCCGACATAGGCAGGCGCCCGCATTTCCGCGACACAACATGGGAGCACGGGTCTACCGACGATAATGATCTCCTTCCTCGTAAGGAGCGATTAGCATCGGCTTTTCTGCGCCAGTATCGCCAAAATTCATGTTACGAATTCTTAATTTACAATGGAGATGCCTACTTCAACCTCACCATTGTTGAAACTCTGATATTATATGGTGAAATGGATACGGTATTCCGTGTCACCTCACACCCAGACATTGGGCTATCCAAATGGCGTGAAGTCAGCCAATGCTATGATACGGTAAGAAGAGCCCAGATAGTAACCTGTCATGTCTGTTTACAATTCCGTGTCACCACCCGCTAATATCGCGATTGCTTACCACTCCTCTCAGGATGCCGATATTGGTTGGAACCGGGTTTACGAGAAGGCTTTGCTGTCCTATATCGGTCTCAATCTCCTCTACTCTTCCCCGGAACTCCGGGATCCGGCTTCCCGAGGTGTAGAGAAGGGGGAGTACCTCTACTCGGGTTTCTATCAGCTCATTCTTCGTCATGTCGTAGAATCAGGTAGCCTCGCGGATGTGGCTAGCTATCCGCATCAACAATTCTTTGGTATAAGCAAGGACCAGCTTCTCCAACTGAAAAGCATTCGGAGGTGCATAAGCGGATGCGCGGTGGCAGCAAGACGGCGTTTCCCGTCGGCGCTCGACGTGCTGTTCAGTCTCGAAGGGCGGCAATACAGGCCGCATGCTCCCGATGTTGAGACTCTTCAACGGATTCTGTTCGGGTTAGGATTGCCGATGGAGGTCGTTCTGGAAATCATGGAGTACGCCGAATATACGCCGCAGAGAGGGCTTTACGTGGCGAATGACCCCTTGTGCTGGGAAAATCGGGATGAGTTGGCTAAGTACTTAACGTACTGCTGGTTGCTTCTTGTGCGGTGCGATATGATGGCGAAGGAGATGAAGATGGAGATCGATTGGACATTGGCTGTAGAGCACTGCTTGGCGCGACTCCTGACCTGCCCCGGCGCGAAAAGGTGGTACGACTTCGATCCTTGGGAAGAAAAGTATCAGTTCATTTAGAGATATGAGGTTTGACCAAATTTGGAATCTAGTTACGAAACGACCATATTATGTTTTCCTAGTCCCAGGGAATAGACAAGCTACGACTCCCAGATCGTCCCATTCATTTGATTAACGCAGACACACTTCTCTACCGACTGGTAGCTGATGGAGCGAGCATGGTCTAGTCCCGGATTCAACCTGCGGACCATAACTACTTTTATCAGTCACGAATTGGAGTTCATAAACATTTCAGTTCGTCGTCAGTTGGAGAGTGCACCAAAGGTGTGAAGCGGGTCAGCCGGACGTTGATCGAGCTGACATTCGTTATTGCTCCGTCGACCCGGATTATGACGGGTCATTGATCTATTAATGGAGTGTTGGTGTTTCTTTCTTCTGGGCACACAGCATATCGAATGCACTCCAAGTCTTCGATTATAATTAGGCCCCCGTCAGTATTCTTCTACATTTCAATTCCTTGAGATATGAATCGGTCTGGTCGTGACCACGAGTTCCAATCAAACGGGTGGGTGAGCATCAGAAACAGGAGACGAAATACCGGTCAGCTGACCACGCCCGTTAGAGATCTTGCGGTTGACTAAGCAATTCAATTAGGCAGGTGCGATCGGCGACGCGGGCCGCAGGGCCGCGCACCAACGCCAAGAGACAAAAGACAGGCAACCTTAACTGTCTGACGGAGGAACACGCCGTCAAATCCTCATGGTGGAATGGCAACCGCATCAAATTGAATCATTTCTCTATTACCCCGCCCCACGAAATAAACCTCTCCAGGGATCTTAAATGTTAGTGCGAGAGATCATTGCCACCACCTAACATATCCTAGATCAAGTGTTGAAAAGGTATATCTTATAACAATTTATATTTGAAAATACTTACTTAGTACTTGTTACGAGATATGTCAGGTGGTAGAATCTGATCTCCTATGCTAACGTTTAAGATCCCTGTAGAGGATTACAAAGAAAGAATCTCCAAGAGTCGCCAAACATTCACCTTTCTTGCTCATATCTAACCAAATCGATCAGGTCCAGACAACATGACCGCTGCGCCAGTGCCTCTTGCCCCCCTCGATCCAGTACGTTCGGCTTCACTCCCCCACAATAACTGGGATGCGCCAGAGCCTGAGTCCGAGAGAGTCGGAGATGTTGCTTCTTCTATCCCGCCACCCTCGGCATTCTCCGTCGCCCAGCGCTGGAACGAAACAAAGCGCAACATCGGGCGGACCATCTCCTGCTTCTTTGCCTTTGTCGTGTATGGGATGAATGACGGTACCCCAGGAGCTATGGTTCCTCACCTAGAATCCTATTATTCCCTTCCCTACTCTGTCGTGTCGCTTATATTTCTTGGGCCCATGCTCGGATGTATTATCGCTGCATTTACTTCCAACAGGCTCCACGAGATGTATGGCCGCCGAGGGGTGGCTGCGCTTGCCACCATTTCCTACACAGCCTCATACATAGGAATGTCCCTCCACCCACCATTTGGGATCGTGATACCGTTGCTGGTGCTCACCGGTTATGGCAGTGGGCTGATGAACGGTAGCTGGAACAGCTGGGTTGGAGGGTTGGTAAATGGTGGCACGGTGTTAGCATTCCTGCACGGCTGCTGGGGGGCCGGAGCAACCATCGCTCCACTTGTCGTGAGTGTCGAGACCTTAGGTTGATATCACTCTCTTTATTAACCCTTTCTTTATTTCAATAGGTCTCGGCCATTGTATCAAGAGGTCTAAAGTGGTGGGAGTACTACTGTGAGTCCATCCTGTATTCATCCTGTACTGGAAATATCCATGGTCGTGCTAATTTTATTTTGTAAGATCTCATGGTAAGAGCGCGATCAAATTGGTAAACACCCACTTTCTAACCCGCTGGCCACTACCTAGACCGGCCTAGCTACTTGTGCGGTTGTTTTCACCACTTCCGCTTTCTGGGACGACGCCGGGATGAGGCATAATATCTCTCGGCCGAGCAGAGCGTACGGTTTCACGCTGGCTGTCCTGAAAGACAAGGTTCGTTCCTACAATGCAGTCTACAGGCGGGTGATAAATCTTTGACATATAACATACTAGATAACATTGCTTCTATCGGCTTTTATGCTGCTTTACGTCGGCTCGGAGGTCACTATTGGCGGTTGGCTCTTCACTTTCATGATGAACGCCCGCAAAGGCACCCCATCTGCCTCTTCTCTGGTGGCATCGGGCTTTTGGGTGGGTATTACGGCCAGTCGGTTCGCCTTGGGATGGGTCACCAGTTACCTCGGCGAAAAGATAATGGTTGCTGCCTACCTCGTAATTGCAATTAGCCTCGAGTTGGCGTTCTGGCTTAGCAAAGAGTTCGTCGTTAGTGCTGTAATGGCTGCCTTGGTAGGCTTCTTTATCGGTATGATCATGCCATCGGTAAGTTCTATCCCTGAGTGCGGAAAATCTCAGGCCATTTCGGGTACTCACAGAATGAATTAGGGTATCAGAATGATGACGAAGCTACTCCCACCGGAAAAACACATTGTATCTGTTGGTTTTGGCACCGCTTTTGCTGTCTCGGGATCAAGCATGTACGTGATGTGATCGCCTAAAATATCCTTCGCTGCCTGGTTCTAATAAACCATAGTTTCCCATTCGCTGTCGGGGCTCTTGCTCAGTTTCGGGGGGTTGAAGTTCTTCAACCCGTAGTCCTTGGCTTGTTTGGCGCTCAGTTACTTCTATGGCTCGTGGTCGCGAAGATCGGCGTGCGAAACGAGGTCCATGTCGTATAAGAGGGCGGAGATAAGATCTCAGAGGACTTCTCGAGACGGTTTCGAGGGAAGAGGGTTTGTGGAAAGATGGAATACCTGATGTGGTTGGCATCGCTATCTCCATTGCTCTCAATCCACTGCTCAGTATATTTCCATGTAACATGCTTAGAAATTATGTCCCTTTGCGGGGGTTTTCAGAGAGTCAAGAACAATTTCTTTCCCGGTCAAGAAATACTGCCAGAAATGGCATTGATGTGAATTATCGATTTCAAGACAGTACTCGGAATTTTTTTAAACCTGGTGCAACATGACCGGTCTTATGGGCGAAACTCCAAGCCCCTTAGAGCCAAGGTTCCTTGACGATTTTTGCGAGAGAAGTTTCACTTCGATTATCAAGCCGGAGCCTCCGGCAATTTCGTTCAGACCCGTAGTCCTCATGGGGATTGCGATCGTCAGTTAACTCCCAAGCAATGCGGTCCCCCTCGTTAGGGAAGAAAGGCAAGGACGATAGTAAGCAAGGCGGAGTAATACATTAGTGGTCCTTCCCTAGTGATGCCGCAATAGAACTAGAAGATGAACGCCCGTGAAATCACCCGATATAAGATCTCCTTTTAGGGAAAATCCCATTATTCAATAGAGCTCTCTTACTCCACATGGTCCTAACACTATCGATATCCCCGATCGGGTCCTCCCACAACGGCACTTTTGGGTAGGCAGCTCGGGCACGGCACAACCCAGGAGTGGGGGCTTACTGTCTGGGGTTGGTCTCAATCCGCGAGAGCTCTGGAACGCAATTCTCATGGCATGTTAGCTTTGTCAGATTGACCAATCGCTGTCAAACTTTGGAGGCACTCACTCGTGTCCCCTTCAAGCAGTCATAATGCTCTGGGTTCTCCCTGGTGAGAGAATGGAGGGTCCCGACGCGTCGTAACATCTGCAATGCACACCTCCACAAAGAATGATATTCCCCTCGGTCTCCAAAAAACAACTAGCCCCGTTGAGATTACCTCTTCTCCCAATATACCGAGTCGTGAGAAGGAGCACGTGGTCCCGGGTTGGTCATTTCAATGGCTTCAGACCGATGGAATCAGCTTCTCAGATTACTACTTCGTCGGAGCAACGAAGAAATAACATGGACCAAGCGTAGTATCGTAGAGTTGTACTATGCAGTGGTGATGGCATCCTCATCAAGATGAAGAAAACGCCTGGATGGGATGTGGCTGAGAAAACGGGATATATATAAGACTCTCAAGTCGACAGCGTTCCCCAGTAGAATGACAGACCAAGTCTATAGCAAAATCATAAACAAGCCAAAAAGCAAATCAAGTCCAGGTAGGACCTTGAATGGAAAGCATGTGCCTTAAAAATCATTGGGCTGACTGAATTTTGAGAATTAAAACCATCAGAAACTCTCGCAATGAAGCTCACTACTGTTGTCGCCGCGGCTTTCGCCCTCGCCCCTGCCGCGTCCGCTTGGCGCGTCTACTTGTACACGAACACCGATCTCTCGGGCAGTTACTACACCAAAGCCGGCCCAGGCGGTTCGGGCAGCCTATGCCACAACATTCCCTCGGAGCACCGCTACAAGGCCAACTCCGTCGAGTACTACGCATACAATTCCCAGACGAACCCTACTACCAGGTGCAAGATCCAGCTCTTCGACTCCCCGGACTGTGGTGGCTTCAAGGGACCGTACTTCAGCGTCGACACTAAGAAGGCCCTGGTCCCTGACTGGCGTAACAGGGCTGTCTCGTTCAAGACCGAGTGTTGGAGTGTCTAAGTCCCTAAGCTGTTTTGGGCGGTCTAGAATAAAGGCTCGGAGGACTTGTCTGATTCGCCGGCATCGTCTTATGGTCCGTGGTCTTAGCCTGTTCTCTCCATTTGTCACAAGTAATAAATCCTCCTACCTCGCTCGACTATATTATTTCTTCCTTTCATGCGGTGTCAATTGCTCCGTCGTGTGCCTCCCCTGAGTTCAACAAGCCGTAGGTACAATCTTTAAGTCTTTAATACCGATATACAGTCACTAATTGGGGCCTTCCTTATCTCAGAGCAACCCTTCGCTACGTAGCATTCTAGCTAGGTCACAGTTTGTAATGAAGTAAACGCCTGATTTCTCTGCCAGCGCGGTCTAATCGGCCCACATGTAAGAGGGTCTGTCCCGGGAAGGTGAGTGACAGACGGTCGAGAAACTCTGCCATTCAGAGACCTACGATGAAAAAGACCGAGTCGCGGCTGCCAACTAATACGGAAGGCTTCGACTCTGGTATCGAAGACAGAGTCCACTATCTGGGGTAGAAGGGTGACAGAATTGTTCGCCCACTCGACGGTAACATGGCCAAGATGGCCTAGATGATACAGCATCCGATGGCCCTGATCCTTGTCCCGTATACTAGCCGGGCTCTTCTCGGGTGCCCTGTCACAGGCAGTAAGCAGTGCTGATATATGATCCGGGGCTCAAAAGAGGCGCCTTAGAGCTTGAAGATCCAAAAGCCCACGGAGCTCCTGCATATTGAATTCCAGACAAAGAGCCTTCCGAGACCGGGAGATTTGATCAATGGTGACTGACAGGAGCCCCAAGCAGCGGGGTTCAACGTAGATATGGGTGATGAATTTGTAGAAGAAGGTGCCGCCCCCTCCTAGGTCGGAGAGTGGATGGCTATCAATGAAACTCGAGACCCGAGTATTGGGGAGGGGACCAATGTCGAAAGCGCCACATCGAGCGAGTGTCCTCAGGGATCGGGATCTCAGTTCATTCAGATGTGTGTGTGCGTGTGCGTGTGTGCGTGTGTGTGTGTGTGTGTGTGTGTGTGTGTGTGTGTGTGTGTGTGTGTGTGTGTGTGTGTGTTTTTATATAGCGCCATCGAGAGGCAAGCAGCGCAGATCGTCGC
>NJFT01000429.1:0-11479 GCA_002221725.1 Scedosporium boydii | reverse complement strand
GAAGCAAGAGATGAGAGATTGAAATAAGAGCCGAGAGGCTGAAGGAAAAATACAAGCGCAGATCGAAAGTATATGCGTTGGAGAGGAGAGTCGATTAGAACAGATGAGAATCTTCTTTTTTTCACAAATGTTGTCTTTTTAACAATTTGTAGGCACAGTTGAAGATTTTCAGAACAGGGAAAATGCCAGAAACAGAAAAAAATTTATGAAATTTTGCATGATTTCTGGGGTTGTGTTTTCGTGGGATCTTTTTTCTTCCTTTTCTTTTTGATACCTCAAGCTTTTTTCATTTGTTTATTGAGGGGACAGAAGAGTCGGAGGACACAAGTACATGAGAGTCCTTCGAAACTCGAGGCTGGAAACCACTTGATGGCATCCCAGGAGAGAGGAGAGAGGGGAAAGAGGGAAGAGAAGGTTATGTCTCGCATCTACGGACGAAATAGAGCCAGTGTCGAGGCTTCATCAGACCCAGCTTGCTTTCTTGGCGTGCGACCTGGAGGTTGACGTGAGGAGCTGAGGCAAGTCTGAACTGGCCCAGGTGGTGTTCGGCGTCAAGAGGGACAAGAAGACAAACATGGAGTAAACCCTGAAGGAGGGCAAGTGGAGAGGAATAGAGAAATCTCGAGATAATACCATCTTTGGAACTAACAATGCCTCCTAATCTGTACACTCTTGTCACTGTCCTCTTCTCAATTTCACTACAGACTCTTCCAACAAGTCCCCATTCACTCCAGAATAGCCTCATTCACCTCCTAACTCCTCCGCATAACCAAGTAACAAACGCAGCCCGCAATCAAAAACTAAAATAAGACATACCCTTACTCTATCCTTAAGAACCCTCGGGGACTGAAACAAACGATCGCCCACTCGAGCTCCGAGTCTGCACCCCCTTCCCCTTTCCACTCACACTCCTACCCCTACTCTTGCTCACAGACCCGTACATCCTGACATCCCATTCACCAGACTGTGAGTCCTCATTCCCGTCTCCCTGGGCCGTTAGATAGCTGGACTTTTCCGTGGGCACTGCTTTGTGACCTTGGTCTGGCTTACTGGTTTGCGCTAGGGAGGAACTCGGGGGTGATACTACCAGCGTAGGAATCTCGGCATCGCGATCGTCGGACTGGATATTCTGAGAGTTGGAAGCTGCAGATGACGCTTTCTGCTCTTGAGCTAGCACAGGATGCGGGACGATCTCAGGGTTGCCAGGCTCGGCGGCGATGTCGCGTTCGTCGGTGCTAGAGAACCTCATTTCCTCCGCGCTCCATTCGGCGGGGTGAGACATGCTCGAGTGGGAGCGGGAACGACGATCCTGGGGTCGAGTCCAAGCGATCCCCACCACATTGGAGCGGGGTTTATACGGCACGTCCTTCTCCACAGACGAACCGCTTGCTCCGGACAGCGTGAGGGTGGGAGCTCTCATCCGACCAGCATCTGGCACGTTCGCCTTGGAAGAACCCTCGCCAGCATCGGCATCCAGGGCAGCCACGGGATCCGAAGACCGTTTGTTACTCTCGCGTACCATGTCCAAAGTCTTGAGAGTATTCTCACTCCCCCTCGAACTCTTCGCCTCCTCAATATCATCCAATCTCGTCCTAAACCGCGACAACCCACCCTGCCGCCTCACACCCGCATCCTGCACAGGCTCCAGTGTTGGCGAAATAAACCCAAGCCCAGTCTGCGCCGCCACCGCGCCCTCACACGGGTGCTCGGACAAAAACTCGCCAAGGACCGTCCCGCACAGGTTGTCCGGATCATCGCAGCGGCCTCCAACCCAGGGCGCCATGGTCATCGGGGCATTGGCTTTGTACCTCGGGACCTCTTCACGGCGCCGTTTTCGCTCCGCGCAGAGCTCGTATATTTGCTCCTCGCTCTCGACGAGGAAGGTACATGGGAGGCACCAGGCTCTGAAGTTTTCGAAGCGTTCGGCTTCTTTGAGGCCGAAGCCGCGGGCTCGTTCTCTTTGCCATGAGAGTTCGTGTCCGATCGAGACTTTTTCCCATTCTCTGTTAGCATCTGAATTTTAATGTCTGTAGGGTTTCCAGTGATGGGATGGTTGGGTGTGAATCGATGTAAAACGCACAACAACAGAGGAAACAGCAGCATGTATGGAAACATGATAGCGTGCAGACTCGGTTGCAGTCGCAGTTGGGAGTCCCGAGGCCATCACCACCTTGCTCGAGGTCGTCTAGGCGGTGATTGATGCGGCCGAACACGATGAACGGGCAGGTGAAGGAGAGGAGGCGGAGGACTGTGGGGGACCATGGGTCGCGGTTGGTGCCTTGGGGGAGTCGGCTGAGGATGTCTTCGACGTAATTGACGGTGGCTTCTAAAGACATGTTGAAATATAGCAGCAGTGGGATTGATAAGGTGGAGGGTTAAGGATGGGAGGTGATGTTGGGTCGTAGATGAAGTTTGGAATTCTGATTGACGGGATCATAGATGAACACAGGGTATCAAATGCTTTCAATTAGAAATAAGTTCCCTTAACCAGACTTAACCATCAACACTGAAGTATCGCAGTATCTCTCCGTTGAGGTGCTGTTTCCCCATGGCGAGAAGAGCCTGTTTGTGTTGCGATATCTGGGAAAGTGCGTGCGACATGCCTGGAAGGAGGACACAGGACTTCCCATTCGGCTTTCAACCTTCCAAGCTGGCGTCACATCCCAGAGCTCCGCGAGTCTCAATTAGACGGTCCGGATAAGACTTGTATCAACTCTATCCAGGCCTGTCCAAGTCCGTCAACATGAGATGATATGTAGAAGAGGAGGCAACACACAGAAGCGACCAACTCACAAGTTTCAATTTTGAACTAGAAATTAACAATAACAACCCATAATTCGTCGCATAAACATATTGATATCAACACACCAAGCTGCATCGATGCTGGTATGTATGTATATTATCAACCTGGAGGCGCCAATTCCACGATAAAAGATCCACCTCATCAACTTTACCCCTTCTCATTCTCAAATCCCATCTTCAACCCCCGAAGCGGACGTCTTCGTTCCCGTCACCCTATTCTCCCTTTCCTTTTTCTACACATCCACTTCGTCAGCGACCGTCTCCTATCGCCTCCACACTCCCTCTACTGGCCTCCCAATACGGAACATACCTCGGACTCCAACCTCACCTCATCCGAGGCCACCGCCTCCGTAGAAGCCGGCTTCTCCTCCTTCCCTGTCGTCTGCACAATAGGGACGCTCCCGCTAGGCTCCTCATTAAACGGCCCACCCTTCTGCCTATTGACGGAATTCGATGGCTTTTCGCCCGCGAGGGCTTTCTTGGCGGTAGTAGGCGTCGTACGGGAAGTGCCCCAGAAGAACCAGGCAAGGGCGGGGATTGTTACGGCGAGGGTTATCGGGAGCCTTTTTTGTTAGTTTTGCGCTATTCTTTCTTAGGCCTTTTTTTGATAGAAATGAAGCCGTTCGACGTAAACGGATATCTTTCGGCGGTCCAGGTATTTTACTATATGAAAGGGGAAAGGAGGGAAAAGAAGCTTACAAGGGGGAGGTTTTCTGAGGGTCCTTATTAGTAGGGCCTGAACTTGCGCCGCCAATGTTGCTGTCCTTAGCAGTGTATCTGCGCCGGAAGTGTGTGAGAGGGGTTCTTGAGGAGATCCGGGCCCTTGTGAGGGTGCGAAGTGGATGTACTTTTGTGAGAGACATCGTCGAATAATAAGTTTGCGATATCGAGTTGGAGTGTAGATGTAGGAGGATGACGAGGATGATGATTCGAATGTGGGAGAGCCTAATCGGCCAAATCGTTTTCAATGTGATGAATAAATAGTATTGTATAGAATAAAAAGAATACGATGACTGGCTCCTTTCCCTTTGAGCCTGATTACTGAGATCAATGTCTCTCCTCCTCTCCCATACCAACGAAGTGTGCCACTCTGACTTCATGATGCTACGAAGCTACCCAGAGGTACCCCGTCCCTCTCCTTCCCACACATCTCATATCGATGCAAAAGACCCTAGAAGCTTTCCGTACCCTACGAAAACCCCATTTCCCCATTTCCCCAGACTCGCCAATTGGCCAAATCCCCAACTCGGGGGTAGCTTCAAGTCAGATTGCCGTCATCATAGTAGACATGACCTCTGTTCTTTGGGGAAGGAGGGGGTTAGAGATGGATGACGTCACGGGTGCAGAGGTTGAAAAGGGTTGACGCAAACATGATGACATGTCTGGATGGTGTGGATGGGCTGTAGCGGGTATGGGAGCGCTCTCAGAAGTGTAAAACGCAGAGGAGGAATTGTAAGGTGATGGGATGAAGCGGAGCTCTGTTCTCTGTACGCGTCCGAGTCTGGCTTCTATTACACCGAACTTGGAAACTTGTTCTTCTCGTCTTCTTACATCACTTACTTTGTGTCTATTGCTCCTTGCTCGCTATCTCGAGTGAGATTAAGCTGATGATATGATCAGCACGGACTTCGGTTAGACCCCGAGATTGACGTGGTCGCATCTTCTAGTGTCAAGCTAGAACCTTTGGACCGTGGTTGGGATATTCTCCTCTCGGTGTGACAGTATTGGAACGAGAAGAGCAAAACAATACCCGGAATCCCCCTTCGTCACGTCGAGATGCAGAGAAGCGAGCTGGAACCCGCTTAGTGTGACAACGACACGCTGAAACAACATCAATCAGAAGCACTAGTGGTTTAGTGGTAAAATTGGTCGTTGCCATCAATCGCAGCTTCGACTAGCCCCCGGTTCGATTCCGGGCTAGTGCATCTAATCTTCCTTTTTCTCGCTGAGTCGTTTATTTTATTTTTATTTACTCTTTTTTATCTTTTTGATTAAATTTTTTCAAAATCATCCATGTGCTTGTTGCCATCTATCTCATTCAAGATTCTTTTCTAAAAGTGACAAAGATCCCCGTCTAAATTATCCATGCAAAATCGTGGGGGAATCAACGTGCCCCTTTTTTCGTAGCTTTTCGGATCTTCAAGATAGGAATCGCGTTTATGAACATGCCCATTAGTTTATCCGTCCCCTTAGAATCCAGAGTTTTCCAGAAAATGTTTAAAAAAAAAATTCCATCAACGTCGTACGCCCAAAACTCCCCTGGCCAAAATATAAACAATTATTCCAACCACTCAGACAGACTCCCACCATGTCGTTTCGACCTCCCCAACGTTACCCGGATAAGGTTGGGTAACGACGGAGAGGGGTAGAGCCGCATTCCTAGGAGGGGGTCCGGAAATAAAAAATAAAAACTATTATCTGTGGTGGAAAAGAAATGTGGAAGTCCAGAGGCCGTGAAAAAAAGCAACGTATTCACCCGCTTCGTCCAAGTGGCGAGGTGCGTCGGCTCGGAGAGTGCAGAAAATCACTGACCCCACCCAAGGTTAGACATCCAACTGAACCCCCAACCCTCCGAGTCGGGCGACCGCATAGGCGTAGTCGAGCCGGATGACCCCCTCGTGAGCCCGACGAGGAGCATGAAGCCGATGAAAAGGGCGAGGCCGATGGTCACGTAACGCTTGACGCGCGGGGTGCCGCGGGTGTCGCTGAAGCCGCTGGCGTAGGCGCCGGAGACCCAGGTGGAGGTGGCGGCCGAGAGGTTCTTGATCTGCGTCCAGCCGAGGGAGTAGTACACGAGGCCGAAGAGGGCGATGGAGTAACCGAAGAATTGGAGGAAAGTGATGGTGGTGTTCCAGATGATGACGGAGGTGATGACGAGGAGGATGGCTTTGAAGATGCCGGCGAGGGTGAGGACGAGCGAGGAGGTCTTGCCGATCTACGCAGATCGTTAGTATCGCGACTCCTACCTGGGAATGAAATACAACACCCGATATAAAGTATAATGTCCATCCACACTTACCAAGAAGACGCTAGCGACGTTGAGCATAAACGCAACACCCGCATTAAGGATAAGCATGAAGGGGCCCGTCTGCACAAGGTCTGCCACCTGGAACGACGGGAACTCCGTGAAAAGACCGACGATGAGGTTCATGACGGCGCAAACAGGAGCGTAGTAGTAAAGACTGACGAGCGGATCCATCTTCATATCATCTCCCGACAGAAGAATCTGGATCATGACGAGCCGCATAGCCTCGAAGATAACAGCGGCGAACTGGAACATGAACCCGATCCACGAAAACTCAATCTCGCCCGCGCTAGCGAGGGCCACACCAACAGCAATACCGACAATGTTCACGACGTTCTCGAAGCTGGGGTGCGCGACTCCCCAGAGCCAGCTGACGAGGAGCACGGCGACGGGACCCGACGCCTTGAGCATCTGGATGAAGGCCACGTTGAGGTACAGGTACACGAGGTTGCTGCATACGAGGGAACCCGAGTAGAGGACGCCGATGGGGACGACGGCGCGGAGGTAGACGCGGCCGGTCATTTTGACTTTCTTGCGGCCGTCGACGAGGGAGGTGGTCCGCGAGAGGATTTGGGTCGCGATTGTCGCGAAGATCAGGTGCCAACATGTTAGCAGGACGGCTAGTAAGAGATTCAAGGTTAGCGAGTGAAGTCTAGAGCGACCTGGGTTGCAATCGCCGGCCGCAAGCTTGGGCATCGCCGTTTTTTTCCCCTTGGCGGAGAAAACTGAGCGGACTGAGCTTGCTTCGTGAGGTTTCACACTACATACGATATCCTAAGGAGCCGCGCGTTAGTCGAGGACTTATTTTGACGGGGCGAGCAAAAAATTAACATACTGAATCCCGCCGTATCAATCAGCCACTTGTTAAACAGAATAGTCATATTTGAAAAGAACATCCAGTTTCTACAAAAGGTGGCGCCGTCAGCGACAGTTTTTCATGTGTCTCCAAGGCGCGTCCCGTCCGCAACGCGGATAGTTCGCTGGGCCCGGCTAAGGCCGGACCGCACGAAAAGGGTCCAAGACGGAGGTTCGTACAGAATGTAAAATCCAGGATGAAGAGAGAAACCGGGCGCCCCCGGCTTCTCAGTAACGGGGAGTTCATTCGACATCTTGGCGATCTTCGGTTTGGCGCTCAACTCAACGAGGGACGAGATCGGCTACAAAATCAGGACACGTTGGAGGTGGAAAAATGTCCAAAAAAGGAGCAGGGCGAGAAGCGTGCTGCCTCGAGTCCTCGCGCGGGACACGAGTCGAGGTAAAGTTAATAGCGAGCGAGGTGCCAAGAGAAAAAGTCGTCGTCGCTAGGAATGTTGGATGTGAAGGTAAGGAAAGGCGGGAAAGTGAAAGGAAGTAGCTCTCATTAGGCTGCGCTCCTGCCAAGAAGGAACATCGTAATAATGGGGAAGCGTTGCACGGGAAAATGTGGGTAAGAAAGTTTCCAGGGGGCGGGCGTGGTCGAGGCTGGAGCATGGATATTGGCGGGAGGTTTTTTCGGGGCGGGCGACTCACTGGCCGAAATCAATGCAGATTCCAGACCTGGACCAACTGATCGTGCTGATTTGAGTTCCTGTCCGGAAAGGGGCGTGGCGGTGTCTCTCAGAAGGGTCAAGCAGTGGCAGGGTGAGACCAAATCTGTGTTCCACATGCAAGAACGGAACAATTTGAGCAGTCACAATAAAACACCTGAATAATCATCATTGATGCGAATGTAAACTTTACGAAAGTACTGTGTACGTACATCTGTACCGCCTACTTGTGAGGAATGGTAGGACCTATTGTAAGCTTGGCGCATCCTTCGATGCAGACCGAATGAACAATTTCGTACCTCGTACTTCGTATCCTTGCGATGCCTCTCCTTCCTCAACGAAGGAGGAAGAGATCTGCAAATACCGTGGTACTTGTACAACTGAGAGGTACTTCATACTTCGTACTCCATGCTTTGCCAGGCAAGTCGGATACCGCCTGGATGATGATCCTTGAACAAGGCTGAAAAACAATGCTTCTTTCGGACGAAGCAAACTCCTTTTCAACTTGGGACGGATTTGGAACGAATCCCTGGGTTCCCACTCACCAGGTTTCTCCTTGTAAATAAGTTTATGTGGAGGAGATCAAAAGACAACTTCTGAGGGCATAAACGTGATTGACTGGGGGTTGGGGTGCAAGATCGATAGATCAATTGATATTAACACTGATGTGGCCACCGACATCAACCTCTTGTGCTCAATATTTTTTTTTCTAGCGTTTGACATGTCTTCGCCTCTGTCTGAAACGACACTTTTTATCAGCGTTAAGCAGATGTGGCACATGGCACTATCGAATGTCGAGTCTTTGGTTCAGACCAAAACTTTAGTTCCTTTCCGCTCGCTTCGCTTTTTCTTACATCCTACAGGGGAGCATTCGCTAATCCGTGATTCTGATTGACTGTGAATGAAAAGTTCGCTGTTACATTAGCCTGGCTAGTGCGAGGCATTCTTGAGCAAAATAGCGTGGGGTTCTAGACCTCACTGGATGTGCATTGTGCTGTGCCCCCTGCGCCTCGGGAAATACAGTGTACTTCGTAAACTTAGGTGTACCAGATTGCATTACAGGTGCGGGAATGACCGTGGGAAGCGTGCATGGGGTGTACGAAGTACTTGTAGCCGAGTTGTGGCCTGAACGAAGTCCGAAGTACGAAGTAGCTCTCAGAACAGATGGTGGATGGAGTTGTTCACGGTTTTGGAGGGATTCTAACAGCCAGGCAGGCTTAATCCCTGGACCAGACCCTGCCTGGCAAAGGTTGAATTGCATCATGGATTTGAGCCAAATGCATCAGTTCCACCATGTATTACCTCATACTGCTCGCCCCTGGTTGTGAGCGAAATGTCATGACATTGGAGCCTGCTAATGCAGATGGTGCTGATCTCACAGGTCGGACTAACACGTGGAGAGCGGCCCCCAGTCTGAGCGCCGTTGAATTCAATGCGAAGGTAGTATTAAAATCTACGAAGTAACGTACGAAGTACTGCGTAGTTGCAATCAATGTCATATCCGAGGGAGATCTACTGTAGGTACATGTAAACTACTTTCTACGAAGCAGAAAGAGGAATAGTACTTCGCTATCGTACTCGGACTTCGTACTTCGTAAATCCCAACGGGAAAGTCTGGAACAAAGCGAGCGCTAAACTAGCCCTGCGTGTTTGGGTGGTGGTGTTCCTGGCAGCGCCCGAGGAAATACCCTTAAACCGGACCAATTTGGAACAGACCGTCACTTTCAGTGCTATTCTTAGACAACACCACACCAACTAGTAGTGTCGACCGGCCTAGCGCCATGAGAAACAATGCAACAAGGGAGCCAGGGGAATTTCACGGCTCCAACCCTACAAAGTAATGGCACTAGAGGGGTCGTATTGAAAAGATAGGACCATGGATCATGCCTTTAACTTTACTCCGATTTGGATCATGACTTAAACTTACTCATTTAAAGGACAACTAGGCTTCAAACGAAACTATCTGTCGCTCATTCTCCGAGCCCAAGAGAAGGGGGGAAAGGTCTCAGATTGAGACATATCCCCTTTCTTTCAGCGACTTCGTACTTCAGCCCCTGCCAATATATCGATGCATGCAGATCGCCCGCAAACGCTGCTGTTTAGAGGCTCTCTCTGTGCCAGAATCCGCCGTTGAAAAACGGCCTTTCTCGTGTTATTATACTGATCATTCTTCCCCGGGGCCCCGGCACAATCCCAAGATTAATCGTCGCCTTGGCACTTCATTGATCGTATATCCCTTACCTAACACAGCCGGGAGAATCGAGCTGCGCCGTTGCCCAGCATGTCCTCTTTCCTGAAAGGGACGGCGCCGATGAATCCTTCGTGCTTTGTCCTTAAAGGCCGAGGTACATGCTGATGAGGGACAATGAAGCGCAAATTTTCGATCGTGACCCGGTTACAAAAGGACGCTCAAAAACGGGGCATTGCAGCTTGTGGGGTAGAATTAATTTGGCCTCTGAAACCGTTTGGCGGTGACATACAACTGGCTTGGGCTATTCTGGGAAATGCACTTCGTAGAGCCTTTGCCTTTTTCAGTCCAGAATCAATATGTCGCTCCTTCGACTGTCACTCTTCACTATCGACAGGGCTAGCAGTTTTTCACCATCGCGACCAATCATGCTGCCATCCTGTCTCACACCCTCCGACTCGGTTGCGATATCACCCCCTTTCACCTGGTAACACCCGGCGCATGGTTATTGGCCGAGCCTGCACCCGGGCGTGCTGGCCCGAGACTTCTGCGGCATTGTCGCAAAGTATCTCTACTTCTGGAGAAGGCCACGATGTACCGTGGCATTCACTGATACGATGTTGCATTCCCACGGCCCGACGAATTTAATTGGCTGGCTCTTGTTAGCTTGTCGTACAAGAACCTGACTTTTGTCGTACGAGAAACAATTCGGAGCCCGCGTTCACCGCGACTCGCTTACTAAACCGCCTTTTCGACCTCTTCATTGGTGTGTTGTGGTCGACAGCAGTCAGGGAGAAATTGGAATGAAGAGTGAAGTCGGAATCAGTGCAATTCCAGCTCGTTCAGGGAGGTGCGAAGGCCCTACCAAGCCCGGATCCCCAACTTTGGCGAGCCTTCAAACTGGAGAAACTTATGCTGCGGTTTCATTTTCGTTGTCGTTGTCGTTTTCGTTTCATTTTATCTTATTTATTGTCTTGATCTTTTGCTTCTTCTTAGGCACCGAAAGGAGAGTTGCTTCGTACTTCTTGCAAACTACTTGAGGCAAGGGAGATAAGAGCAGAAGTTTAATTAAGCTCGAAATCGCCTTCACTCCCGAGCTTTCCGAATTTGCACTACTATTGATGTTCCCCTAGCGCCCCCACATCAAGTATTTGGGCAAACCCTCTTCTGAGGTACAAAGCACATCATGTACTTGTACGACCTGACTTTAAAAATGCTAGCGGCCCAATGTTCCGCCGCACGAAGTACTTCGCAGTGTACGAAGTACTACAGTCCGTTTGACCACCCACTGCACGTCTGCAGGAGTGGGTTCGACGGTTTTTCCTGAAATGACAGTTCAGGACGAGCCCCAGATCGCCAAGCTGAACTTTTGCTTCACCTTGCAGGATGGCTTACGTCTCCTTCCTACAACAGAGTGTCGTGAAAAGCTTGAAGCGGAGTCGCGGTGGGTGCCTTCATATGAAGTGGGACAGGTCGAGTTCTCTCACTCAAGAGTCTCGCCAACTTCTCTGTGCTTGTCAACAGGATTTAGACTCAGCCTCCAAAGTCATACATTGTTCCTAACCAGCGAATGACTCGAGCCTCCCATTGGACAATATAAGACGAATCCCATGCATTCCTCTACATCGGTTCCTGGTTGGTGCCCTGGAGTAAAGGGGGAAAGGGGTGTGCTGAATGGATGTCCCGGATGACTTGGAAAGAATATCGAAGTGGGACAGGGGGCGAGGACCGGGGGGCAATTCACTCATATGTCACTTTCCGCCGCCCTACTTGTGTACATCATGCATTATTAGCCCATGTCAAGATTATGTTGTTGCTTTTCCTCAAGTTCGTGTTGTCACTTTGCTGCCTTGCCTTCTCCCTCAAAAGGACGCTCTCTCGCCTTCTTTTCGTTTTCCCGTGACGTCCGGGATAGCTGGAGGAGAGTGTCGTTTTTCT